>JANHAO010004065.1:0-24927 GCA_026873985.1 Saraca asoca
TTCACAAATAAAATAATAAAATCACTTTAGACAAAATAACAAAAATAACTAATAATAAAGATTGATTTATAAAAATCACTCTCATGCTTCAACCATTTAAGTCTAGAAACCATCAAGATAACTCTATTTTCATAGAGTTATCAATGTTGTGCACCATCATTCAACCCTAGCCATCCAGCTACATGGCTATATTCTTGCTTCATGGAGATTTCTTCTTTTCTAGTCAGCAACCCGCTAGTAACAACCTCCTCTACAGCCAGCCCTCCTCAAACTCCGATCAAGCTATTTTGCTCGTTGGTGACTTTTCCCTCTTACTCAAATGACCTTTTTGCTCATCGAAGTAGCCACTATCCTGTTGCCTGCCAGCCACTGCCGTATGTCATTGTTGGTTGTAGCTTCATCATTCGCCACTTTCCAATGGTCGGTGGCATCATTAGTTTTTTCCCATACTTATTTTGTAGTCTTAGCCAAAACCCTCAATGCTTTCATCAAACTATAAGTAAGTATTACTTCTTTCTAAGTTTGATTTTTATCTATATGTGTATATCCTAATTGAAACTTAAACACTGAAAATGCAATACTTTGAAACAAAAATTCATAATGTAAGATTACAGTGATTCTGGTAACTAGGTTCTGATAAACTAATTTGGGAAAGTTGTAGTTCAAAGTTTTCATTTGAAGTTATCTTGTTACCCTTGTAAGATGAGTTGATAACCCTACTCTTTTTGTTAATCCCTTATTACAAAAGAATGATTTTTTGACATGATATAATGTAATTTCTAAATACCTAAAATTTTAAATGTAGTTTGCCTTGAAATTCTAACTATATGATATGTATGTATGAATATAAATTACTATAGCATATCTAATCTTGCTATATTGATTACTGCTTATGGATCTTGTGACTAAATTATTTTGCTTTATCAAATTTCTGAAGTTATTTAACTATATGTTACATAAAATGAATGACAATGTTTTCTGATCATTGAATTCATGAATTGATTGGAACTTGCTTCTTATTTCTGGATATATCTAGTAGTTCAATATATTTCAATTGATTAATTGTTTTTGGAAACCTGAATCCATTGGAAATTCCCTTAGAGAACTTCCAAATACACTTATGATTAGAATTATATATGTTGCAGGAGTAAGAGGAGTATATATGATAAAAGCATAAGGTGTATGATGATATCTGTTATTTGTTAGATATGATTACCTTTAGGAATTATCCTTTGGATTCCAATGGCATATAGAAATTTGAAACTTTAATGATACTGGAGTATTTGAGAATTCAAAAAACCTCAATGATTTTCTTAGGTTCAAATTATGTTGAATATTTTTTATAACGTTATACTCTGCCTTAAATTTTGACTTGATGACTATTATATCTATTGATTTGCTTTTTGGATAAACTAAAGTTTTTGAATTATTAGATTGTTTTTAAACTATCAACTATATATTAAATTCTGAATATGAATTGGAAAATAAATTTTGGTTTTACCAAGGGATTATCTGCTCACTAAATTTTTGTAAAACTCACCTCATTTTATTTCTTGTTTTTGAAAACCTAAGGTTTCTCCCACCATTCATCCTCTTCCACCTAGTTCAGAGTCTGCTCCTTGAGTAAGTAAATTCCTTCCTATGGAGCTTAAAGGTATAATGGTCATTTGATTTTGGCAGTTGGAATAGTTGAGAGATACATGTAACTTGTTTGTTGGTTGCCTAGTAGGTTGTAGACATTGTGTTATTTGGGCTTTTGTAGTCTTAATTGGTTTTTGTCCTGTAAGGCATGTAGCCCTTGTTTGATGTACTAGCCTAGTCCCCTGGGGTCCCAAAAAAAGAGGAAACTTTGTTAGATTTTTGTTAGAAATTCAATTAGGTACTTGGTAAATGCATCTATCTAGTAGCATTTTATGTTACGGTTGTGTAATATTAAGAGTGGTTCTGTGTTGTTTTGTAGAGGGTTTTCCAACAATGACCTTCTACGCCAGTCACATATTATTGATTGGGATGTGATAGTATAAATCTTCTAAGTTCTTTCTAGAGTGTCACATGAGCTCCTTATTTTTGTGTTTATCACTTGTTTCTCCCTCTTAGTTATAAAGGAGAGTAGACCACGCATATAGGTTTTCTTAGTTAACCCAAATGCCCAAGTTCGAATGGACACATTAATATATCTTCAAATTATTTGCTGAAAGTATGTGAATAGTGCTAAGACTCTAACATGACCAACTATGAAGCACAGATTCGATACAAATATCAAATATAATTCAACACATATACAAGGATATGACAATTTTTAAAAAATTAGGATATGATACAGTTAGAATACATAAAAAATAAATTTTATGTAGGAATATTAATATTTGAGAACTAAAAATGTGTATTTGTTATTGATATCCAAAAATAGTATTAAGCAAAAAATTCTTATAACTAGTAAACTTTAACCAATTTAGAATTATTATGTCTAAAGAAACATAATCAAACTAACAGTCATAATTTAAATATATATATCAAGATTATTAATAAAAAAATAACTATTTATATTTCTAACTCTTTATTCTTTATCAATAGTTTAAAAAATTTATTCATAATTTAAAATAGTCAGGTTTGGACTCTTTTTTTTATGCAAATTCAGTTGTATTAGTGACCAATCAATACCGGATACTAATATGATACAGATTTGTCACCAAAAATGACAAAACAAATCGGTACTTCATAGATAAACAATAATAGACCTATAAAGCACAAATAATTGTTTGGGGTTGTAACTACAAATTGTATCCTTCTCGTCAGTAACCTCAAAAGATCTAATGCTCATCTTCATGATAGTCAAGAGTTTTTGACTCTGCCCAGGGGAATGGGCTTAACACTTAATACTTCGGTATTCACCCAAGACAATAGGTTTTGTTGTGATCGGATTTCAGGTTGGATAATATCCCGAATTGGGTTAGTGCTGGTATCTTGGTCTGAAGGGCCGCTTGTTCATCAAAATTGGCATTCATTTTAGGATTGGCTATGGAAATTGGTAGGGGTTTAATGGAAGGTTTTGGCACCTACGACGGCAAGATGCAGAAGATTCAGAAAACACAGACGACAGCAATGGAGGTTCATAAGTTTAAAGACGGCGAAAAGTGTTGAAGTGGGGGAAGGAGTCTTTTAAAGAAGGTTCAATAGGTTTCTGAATAAATGGTTGACTTCAAAACACTCATGAAACTTTAATGGCTCGGATCAAAAGCTCAAGTATCAGGACATCAATGTTTCCAGGTTTAAGGCGGTATTTATTGGAGCCTCAAAAGACATAATGAAGTCCATTTTGGAACTTGGGGCAAAAATTCTTAACATGTTAAAAAAAAAAATTTAACAAATTCTGCATTATGTAGTGATATACACATTGGCCAAATCAAGAAATGAAACATTAACACGATTAAACATTTGGGTTAATTATGAGATCCAAAAAATTCGATCTAGTCTCCCTTATAACTAAAAATGATAAATATGATAATAAAGACTCAATGTGGAACTTCAGAAAGAGCTTAGAGCATTTATACATGCATTATGCAGGATAATTGCTAGTTGGAGGTGATTATATCACTACCTGCAATTTTGATGTTGCAAAAAGAATCATGCGAAGTTGTGGGAATAACCATGGAAAGTGAAAACTTTGGATTGTCATATATATATATATATATATATATATATTTGTCATGATTTATGTTGGTGGAAAATTCAAATTTTGAATTTTCCCACAACAATAGACCAGGAGAAAGCAAAAAGTTTGCACTCCCCAATGAATGCCATGGTGTCACAAGTTGACCTTGTATACTATTTCAGTAGGCAAACGTACTTTGTTTGACATGAAATTTGGTGGATAAATCAAATATAATACGGAGGTCTTCTAGCGTGACTTTGGAGGCAATCCAACTTGTGTACTATTTTTTTTATTTTTTCCCATTGGGGCTATTTACGTGATTTCAACTAAGATAACTTATCTAGTGCAAGTAAATAAGCACATGGTTGTGATCCTTGGATTTTTAGTTTTTCGTGATGTAAAATAATGTACAAAATGCTTCTCAAGTTAAGAGAAAAGACCTTATATTAACTCACAAAAAATATGTCTAGTCTTGTTATTAGGTATTTGGCTCAAAATGTTCTTTAGACAGGAAGTGCCCGACGTCCCGTAGAGAGGAGTTATGGCACTAGTTTAAAGGTCAAAGTGTATGGCTTGGTGCCTCACTTATACACTTCAAGCTATGTAATGAGGCTTACTATGAATCAAAGAAGTATCTCCTCTTCAATTTACGTTGTCTCCTATTTTATCTTGTTTTGCCTACATTTTCCTGCATTACATGTGTTGCATTCTTGGGAGCCTTATTATGCTTGTTTTTGGCTTGCTTTGTGTTATATGATATGTTATCTTTGTCCCTACATGAGAATAGATTATTTGCCTTGATTGTTTATCTTCCACTGTACTATTTAATGCTTTCTGGCTCGATATTTTTGTCCCTTAGTGTCATAGGACTAACCATTGGTTGGATTATTTTTTGGTAGTAGATAGCAAGTACTGCATGATCTAACTTGTGAACTTGCTAGCCTATGATAGTTGGTATTAGAGAGTGGTTTCAGCTTGCTCTAGTTTTGCTTTGATTTTCTATTAAGACTAAAGACACTATAATCATCTCAAACACCACACATATTATGAAGCTCAAGAATAAGTTAGGGCAAATGAAAGAGTTGTACAAAGTTGTTGAAGACATGCAATAGAATAATATCCCTCAGCTTGTCGATAAGGCTTGGGAGTGGGAATAAATTATTGATTGGGTAGCTACAATAGAATCTTATTTGATACTAGAAAGAGAAACCTCAAGTGCCAATGTTGAGGGCAACTTAGGGGACACCGTTTGAGACCTAAAAGCTAAGCTAGCACCCAGCTGAGAGTTCTCAAGCAAGCTATTAGGAAACAAGGCCTTAACCATGGAGGGTCAGAATATAGGTGTATGAGAGTGCTCGAGCCTCATTCCTATAGTGGTAAATGAGATGCCAAGGAGTTGGATAATTTTCTTTTTGATATGGAACAATACTTACGAGACGTAAGGTCAAAGAATGTGGAGATAGAGAGAGTTGAAGTCATAATTCTTCCCAGAGAATGTGGAGTGTATAGCCAGATGCCATCTTTGGGATTTGAAATAGACCAGTGCTATTCAAGAATATGTGAAGAAGTTTTTAGTATTGATGTTGGACATTCGAGACATGTTCGAGAAAGGCAAGATTTCTACTTTCTTGAAGGCTTGAAACCTTAGGCAAGGACTCAACTCCAAAGACAACGAATGTAGGAATTGCTTACTGCCTTGGCTATCACAGAACGCTTAACTAACTACCATGTCAATAGCCTTAGCAAGAAGCCCTAGGGAAACAAAGGGTCTTCTTCTAGTGGAAATAGGGGATAGTAGAACAAGCCTAACAAAGGGAAAAGTAGGGAAGGGGATAATAGGAAAGGAGGATCCAACAACATGAGCTTAGCATTATCCCGTAATGTTATTAACACTAGGGAAAAGAGACCTGTAGAATGCTTTTTTTGCAATAGCCTAGATAAAGTAGCAAAATGCCCACAAAAAGTAGCCCCATAATGCTATTTAAGTCACCAAAAATGGTCACAAGAAGGACAATGAAGACTATGATAGTGAAGAGGAAGATCCTCCAAGAATGGGAGCACTGCGGTTCCTTAGTGCACTAAAGAAGCAGGTTAATAGTGCCAAGAAGACATCGAATAGGAGACTTATGTATGTGAAAGGACAAATAGCTAGAAAGGTTGCGATGAGTATAATGGTGGACATTGGTGCCACTCAATATTTCATCTCATAAGGAGAAGCCAAAAGGTTAGGTTTGAAGTTGGCAAAAGACTTAGGCCACATGAAAGTTGTGAATTCTTAGGCCTTCACCATTGCAAGAGTGGTGAAATAAATGTTAGTGAAGCTTGGGTCCTGACAAGGAAGAGCAAACTTCATAGTCACCTAAATGGATGACTTTGATGTGGTGTTGGGGATAAAGTTCCTCAAGGCACACCATGCTATGCTTGTTCTAGTAGTTAACTGTCTCCTTATCATAGGTGAGAACCCTACCACTATGTCGATACAAACCAAACAACCTAAATAAACTAGGCTTTTGTCGACTTTACAATTTAAAATAGGTGTAAAGAGGTAAGTGTAAAGATGTAGGAATCTTCATTCATAGCAGTCCCAACAGGCATAGAATGTGGGGGGAGAGGAAGTTGTGCCTTGAGAAGTCCAAAATGTGCTAAAAACATTTGAAGATGTGATTTAGGACCAACTACCTCCGAGATTGCCACCATAGAGAGCTATTGGTCACTAGATTGAATTGTTACCTAGTGTAAAGCCCCCTGGCCCCCTGTGAAAGGACCTTACTGGATAGCACCACCAAAATCGGTTGAGCTACGAAAAAAGTTGAATGAGCTTTTGGATGCAAGTTTCACTCAAACATCAAAAGTACTATTTGGGGCTCTAGTGTTATTTTAGAAAAAACTAGACAATAATCTTCAACTATGTGTGGGCTATTAGGCCTTAGACAAAGTCACTATATGGAACAAGTACCCTATCCCTCTT
Organism: Saraca asoca; assembly: GCA_026873985.1. NCBI lineage: Eukaryota > Viridiplantae > Streptophyta > Magnoliopsida > Fabales > Fabaceae > Saraca > Saraca asoca. The sequence continues at coordinate 6,621 of JANHAO010004065.1, forward strand.
GTTCATGACCTCCTTGATCAACTGAGTACTGCGCATTACTTCATAAAGTTGGACTTTAGGTTGAGTTACTATCAAGTTGGGGTGGCAAACAAAGACATGGTGAAGATGACTTACATCACTCATTATAGTGCCTTTGAATTATAGTTATGCCATTTGGGTTGACAAATGCTCTTGCTACATTCTACACCCTTATAAACCAAGTTTTTCATGACTATCTAGATAAATTTGTTATTGTTTATCTAGATGATATTATTGTTTTCAATTCCACACTAGAGGACCACCTAGCACACTTAAAATTGGTGTTTAAGAGATTGAGGCAACATTAGCTACATGTATAGTGGGAGAAGTATTTATTCGCTTAGGAGCGCATTAAGTTCCTTGGGCATATTATTGAACTTGGTGGCATTCGCATGGACCTAGATAAAGTGAGGACCATTCAAGAGTGGGAAGCTCCAATGAGGGTGACTAAGTTAAGATCCTTCTTGGGACTTACCAACTACTATCATAGATTTGTGGAAGGATACTCTAGAAAGACAGCCATACTAACAAACCTTTTAAAGAAAGAGATGGCTTGGCAATGGATTAAGGTGCACCAAACCACATTTGAGGGTTTGAAATCGGCTATGACTGGAGGCCATGTGCTTGTGTTACCAAATATCACCAACCATTATGGTAATTCCAATCATAGTCATGAAAGGTCATCCTCCAAAGGATCTAAGTGCAAAGCACCTATGTTTAATATAATTGAAACTCCAATTAAAAAAAAAAGACTATCAAAATTAAGGATTTAACTAATGTGATAAGGGAGGGGGATTATTCTTATGATAGATCCTTTGCAGTGGCTGAAAGACAAGTAATTGTTACTCAAAAACAAGCAACTATTGCTAAAAGACAAGCTAAAATTACTCCAAAAGGACTTATAATTCTTAAGCATAGCAAACCTCATTATTTTAGTGAGCAAGCTATGTGGACAAAATTGGAAGCCTTAAATATATTGCTAGAAATTCAAATGAAGTGTTATTAATTTCTATGTCAAGATGACAAGGCAAAACATGAATTTTTTAGAGTTCCACGATTGATGCTTTTTTTAGACATTGTATCAGTTAATGTTGGAAGCTGGGATTATTTGAGTATGTACATGTATAGTAGATTAGTAGTTGTTATGGGTGAGGTCCAGAGCCTCCTAAAAGGGCTGATAAAAGACTTGAATAGCTATAAAGCTTTTGCTCACTAAGATGTTAGAGGTGCAAATCCTCAACTCGCGTGATTAGCAATCTTCCTCATGTGGGCTTGTTCCAGCGAGAATGAGCTTGGTCTCAAAAGAAGACGATAGCAACCTCCAAATAGAGGACCTAATTCACCCAAGAATGACTTTGACCCAAAAATCCTATGAGTAGGAGACAAGCATATGGCATACTCAGGAGGCAAAGGTCTCATCCGCAAAATGCAATCTGCAATAGCCAAATTAAAAGATACACTTTGTCTTGTATGGATACTGTATAATGTAACATATTTACAACTTATAAATTTACTATCGTAGCCTTCTTTCCTCTATAAATAGGAGGAATGAGCACTTTGTAGAAAAAAGAAAAAAAAATTAAGGCTGAAAAATCATATTGTAGCTCTGTAAAATTTCCTCTATATCAATACACTACCATGAATGTAAGGTCTAATACTATTCAGATTTAGTTAAACCATGTTAAAAAGGCTTTGTATTTCTCGTTATTCTTCTTCTTCTTTTTGCCATTTTGTATTTATTAACTGAGATTGGAACCAGATTGCAGCTTAAGTCCTCAAAGAACCTCTTTTGTTGGCTGGATTCTAGCAGGACCAAAATCCATCGTCAATAGTAGTTTATATGCTGACCAAACTATTGATAGTATATGCATATATGGTAGAGTAGTAGCTTATATGTATGGTAGATTAGAAGCTTATAAAAGTGTCTGAATAAGTAGTAGGAGTGGACATAATTCAAAGCCTTAGCTTAAATGTGATGTAAGCATATAAGTCTATGTATAATTACTAGAAGAATGGGATTTAGGCCTACAACTCTTGCAAAACTATGGAGAATTAAGAAGGGCTTGAATTTAGGGCCAACCACCCACATCTATCTTTGATTCTTTCTTGTAGGGACAAGTTGAGACATTTGGAGGAGAACAAAGTGACTCACTTGGAGGAAAATCTACACTGATGCAACTGCCTAATTGTATTAGAGAGTTTTTATTTTTCGATTTCATAAGATGCATGTATCCAAGAGGAATGTAAGCCTTGTAGCAATCTTCTTGTTATGGTTACTGTTAGCTTTATGTTGATATTTGTGTTATATGTCTTTGTTATGTTTTTATTGTTGTTTAGGTGTTTATATTGTCTGATGTGGTATCAATGTCTTTAAGTTTGTTAGTGTCTATGTATGTAAGGAACAACTTGCATGTTTTGCTTAGTAATATATTCTAACATTACTGAAAGGACTCAAATTGTCAAAGTCCAGGTTTTGTTCCTTTCTTTTCCTCTATGCCATAGTATATTAAGAATTGAAGTACTACGAACATTTATACAAATAAGATACTTTACAAAACTTTTAAGAGAGGATAAAATACTAAAGTTACAATCTCCACAAAAAAAGGGAAACATACAATTCTTTAAGAGAAAAAAAGATGAAGAAGAAGGAAAAAATTCAAAAAAAAAAAGACAAATTTCAAGTTTTAAGCAATTGTTTAATTTAGAGGACAAAATTATCATTCAATAAAAATTAATTTTCTTTTCTCACATTTTTCTATCTAAACAAGCAAAAAAAAAATATTTTTCTTCTTCTTTTCTTTCCTCTTCTTTTATATTTAATCAAACAATTAAGAAAAAAATCTCTTTCTTCTTATTTTCTTTCTTCTCATTTTCTTTCCTTTATTTTTTTCTCTTACATCCACGTATGGGCTAAAAGATGATATCAGCAACAAAATGAAGTGGGCATGAAGGTTGCAACAGTTTAAAGGGCAAGATTGTCCACTTATGTAGAAAGGAATCAATTGGTCCCCACTTTGACCATTTAATACAGTCAAACATCACGCCCATGAACGTTAAAATCAAGGAAATGAAGTGTGGCTATAACATTAAAGTAAAAAGGTTACAGTCCAATTTCAAAATGAGGGGATATTTATGTATTTAGACTTAATTTCAAGAGGGAGGAATAACGTACCATTTCTTAAATTATAGTTATATAAAGAAACTAATTAATTTTCATTCCATCACCCTTAACAAGCTCCACTCTCCAGCCTTACTAACTATCCCCATTAGTCCTACCAATAATACATGAAAAAAGTAATTGCTCAACTAAATTTAGTAAAGTGACTTGTACAGAATTTTATATATTTATATTATTCCCATTATTTCTCTTGGCTCACGTTGAGGAGGAGGCACTCTTTGACCTTTAGGAGTATGGATCTGTCAATAAAAATATGCAATATGGGTATTTGATCAATAACCAAAATAACCCAATTGACTATTTAGGCCTAAATGTCATTATATATTATAACCCAACTAATGTTATAAATATGGATTAATACTTTAATATTTATTTAATTCTAAATTATATTAGGTTCATAATTAGAAAAAATTCTAACAATCTCCCACTTAAGCTATATATAATTTAGAAATTGTGGCCACTTCAGGTAAATGTCAAGTAACTATGAACTATTACACTCATAGATCTAAATTGAGATCATAAGCATCTAATAGTGTAGAATATTATATCTGATAGGGATATTAACATCATACACATTGAATACCTATACCTCACTAACCAAAATTTCCACATAAGATGTGCATGATAAGATTTACATAATTGTAGATGTGAATATATGTAAATGTCCACACAATGGTCCTAATATCCATCCAAAATGCCAAATTAGAATCAATATTCTCAACAATAGAGAGACAGAGTCTAAATGTCTCTAATAAGATGTCATAACCAAAAAATATGCACAAACAATATATGCAACATCATGAATATTTCATTAACACATATCTTGAGATAAACAACAAACTCAATGTAATTACATCAAATGTAATACTTTCACTAGTCCAAAACATCATAAGACTTCACTAAACCTATATCAATTACATGATTATAATACATTTCAACCGCTAAGCCTTTGGTCAATGGATCTACAAATATATGATCTATGGAAACATGCTTAATCCAAGTAACATGCTCACGTATCTTCTCTCTTACAAACTAGTACTTAATATCAAAATGTTTAATATGGACAAAACTTTTATTATTAAGAGAGAAGTGAATAGCAACAGCATTGTTGCAGAAAATGGTTAAGGGTCTTGGATGGTCTCAACAAAATTAAAACCAACAATGAAATTCCTAACCACACAGTTTCACAGGGAGCTTCATAACATGCATCATATTCTACTTCCATAGTGAAGGTTGTTGTAAGTAACTGCTTGACACTTTTTCATGACATAACTCCTCCTGCCATCATAAAGATGTACTTGGTGTCGATTTGTGAACATCTGCACACTTGGCAAAATTGGAGTATGAGTAACTTGAACCATGAGATTTCCTAATCTCTTATAAGTTAGCATCTAATTGTTTGTACCCTGTAAGTACCTCATTACTCTTTTAGTAGTAGCCTAATGTCCTTTACTAGGATCACTGAGGTATCTCCCCAATAGACTAACTACAAAAGCCATATTAAGACATGTCACCTAAGCTTACATGAGGCTACCTACCACAGATGCATATTCTTCATCTTTTCTCTTTCTTCATCAACTTAAGGACACTAGGCTTTTGTAAAAACCTCTCCTTTTTGAATAGGTGTTGAAATTGTAGAGCATGTTGACATGTTGAACCTCTTCAATACTTTCTTAGTGTATAACCGATAAGGCAAGTCAAGTATACCCCAAGATTTGTCATAATGAATCTATATGCCTAAAATAATGTAGCATTCTTACGATATTTCATTTCAAAATGCATTAACAACATTTGCTTTATCTAAGTCAATAGGTTCACATCATTACTTGCAAGAAGAATGTCATCAACATATAATACCAGAATTACAAAACTACCCACACTCATCATCATATAGATACACTAATCCATATAATTCTCCTTGAACCTAAGAAAAATTACTATTTCATGAAACTTGAGATACCACTATCCAAATGCTTGCTTCAAACTACATATGAATCTTCTAAGTTTGCACGCCATGTGTTCTTTGCCTTTTTCTTGGAAACCATCTAGTTGTTTCATTATATAGTATTTGTCAAGTCATCATTAATGAAGGTTGTTTTAAAATTCATCTGATGTAGCTCCAAGTCAAAATAAGCTACCATCACCATAAAAACTCAGAATGAGTCCTTAGTTGTTACTAGTAAGAAGGTTTCGTTATAATATATGCCTTCATTCTAAGTGTAGCCTTTCACTCTGAGTTTGGTCTTGTATCTTTCAATTTCACCTTGAGCATCCCTTTTGGTCTTGAAAATCCATTTGCATTCAATCGATTTACAACTAGTAGGTAATTTAACGAGACCCCACACTTTATTTTTATGCATTAAAGCTAATTTATCCTTTATTGCACTAACCCAATCTATAAAATTGGGACCAAATATAACTTGTGAAAATGTAGTGGGATCACAATCATTATTAACATCAAATTCATTTTCCTCTAAGTAAACTAGATAATCATTGGAGATTGTTAGTCTATGAACTCTATAAGACTTTCTCAGAGGAATTTTATCAACTATTTTCTATGACTCTACGTCTTTTACTGTAAGTTTCATTGAACCAATTTGTGGGACAACAAAAGATGACTTATCAAATTATGGTTCTAGGGGAATTACAATATTTTCTTTCCAAAGGTCATGATGCATGACACTTGACTCCCACTATCTAAATCATCTTCAAAATAGATGTGATGTGATCTCCCATGGAGATACCCATAAACCTTCTCCAATTTAGCTCAATTCAGCACTAAAAATTGAAATCAAAAGAAGGATATTCATGTAATACTTTAGATAGGAAGAAGAAAAGTGATAAGTGATTAATTTAGATGCCATAAAGAGGAAACTCTTTGATAAGTCTTCAAGTTCTATCAAGAACCCTAGGAGAACACTTGCTCGAAGAAGAAACACTTCTATTTCATAATTTTGTCAAATCTAAATTCTAAGGGAAAGATGCCTTCCTTAATAGTTATCACTAAGCCACAATGTGTTGAACTAAAAAGGCAACAAGCCCAACAAAAATACTAATCAAGTTAGCAAAATAAAAAGCCTAAGCTATTACAAAAGTCCAAACACAAAGCCATTCCTAGGCAAAGTAAAAGAAACACTAGTTTCATTTCAACCTCTATGTTGACCTTCAAAACTAAGTAGTTTCACTAAGTTTAAAGCTTGAAATCATTATGCTAGACCTTAAAGGCCTTTGGGCTTTACTTTGACCTCATTTGACCACATAAAGCTTCAGTTATGACGCAATCATTGTGAAAAGGTCAATATGGATGGAAAACACTAGTGTGAATTTATAGCAATTTTCAAGAGTCCAAATGGCATAACTGGGCTTTAGTCTTAACATAAAAGTTGTAGATATTTCTCTTATCTTTCCAACCATTTGAAGATTGACCTTATCTAACATCTAAAGCTCAAGTTATAGCCTAAAACCTAAAATAGTGTAAAATATCTAGCATTAAGCAATTAATTCAATTAAGCTCCAAATCACGACCAAATCACAAAACAAGGCCAATTCACTAAATTACACTCGATTAACTTTCTAAGAAGTAGACTACAGGAGGAAATAAGTGTGGAAATATTTTTTACTCATTAATCCCTTGAGTGGTCCCTTGAATTTCCATCATTCCCCCTTTCTTCAAAAGGATTCATCCTCAAATCTTTAAGACCTTTGCCATAATCTTTTCCACTTGTCTATCTACCGGTCGATTGAGTTTAGGAGCTCCAAGAATGAAGTCAAATTGGTGTTCTATTCCTCTTTATATTAGAAAATCGTGGGGCACTTCTTTAGGGAACACTTCATGATATTCATGCAAAACCGGCTCAATGGCACTAGGCAAAACATCAGTTTCATGATTGACATCCAAAACAATACCTTTACATGCAAGAACTAGCATATGCCGATTGCAATAATAGGCTTGCCTAACATCACTAGCCTTGACAAATACACTCCACTTCTTTTTTCTTTTGTTTTGAATTTTCTTTCAACTCATTTTTTTAACTCTTTTTTTCCTTTTTCTTCACTCATCTTTTCCATATCTTTCTCTCTTTTTAATTAATCTTCCAAGATTTTTTTTGGGGATGAGGGGTACAAAAGTAATGAATTGTTGTCTTTCATAAAGCTATACTAGTTTAGGAAGCCATCATGGATTACATGCCTATCAAATTGCCAAGGTCTTCTAAGTAATGAATGGGCAACTTGCATGTGAACAACATCACACAAAACTTCATCTTGATACTACCCAATGGAGAAGGCCATTAACACTTGTTTTCATCACCTTAACCTCTCCACTTTCATTCAACCATTGCAACTTGTAAAGAGTAGGATGGTTTAAGGTGGGCAAAGATAATTCTCCACCATGATTATACTAGCAACATTAGCACAAATCCCCCCATCAACAATCACATTGCAAACCTTTTCCTTTACATGACATCTAGTGTGAAAAATGTTTTCTCATTACTCTTCACTACCCTCTTTAGCTTAGGCATTCAAATCTCTTCTCACCACTAATGCCTCTCCTTCAACTGCCATTTTGTGCAAGCATTACTTTCTTCACTACTAGATTCTATTTCTTCCTCCCTGTCATGCTCACTAGCCAATTCCAACTCTCTATTACCCTTTAATATCATGACTATTTTATTTGGACAATCAAAAGCATAATGGCCATGACCTAAAAACTTGAAACACTTAATGTTTCTTAGTTTTGAGGCACCTCTAACTTGCCTTTGCCTCTTAAATCTTCCACTTGGTTTTGAAAAAACTTTCTACTGGTTGCTTTTTGAAGGCCTTGAAATCCTTTTGGCCTTGCCTCTTGTCCTAACTAGACTTCCAAGAGGAACTTGATTGGTGAGTGTACTTGGAAGAAGCTCCTCCCTTGATTTGTCTTTCTACCTTCATTGCCGTGTGTGCCATATCCTCAATCTCCACTTAATGTTTTTGCTCAACTATGTTGGTAATGTCATGGTTCAAACCATATAGAAACTATGTCATAGTGGTCTGCTTATCCTCTATCACATTCACTCTTATCATTGCCACCTCCATCTTTTTGTGATAGTCTTCAACACTTTTGGAACCTTGATTGAGACTTTGAAGCTTTTGTTACAATTTTCTATAATAATGTGATGGGTCAAAGCTCTTCCTCATAGTGGTCTTCAATTCCTCCTAAGTAGCCATAGGTCTTTCAAGACTCTTCCTTCTAGATTGCACAAATTATTCCCACCAAATGATAGCATAATCCATGAATTCGACAACCATTAGTTTCACCTTCTTCTTTTCCAAATACTTGTCATACTCAAAGATTGGCTTAACTCTTTTTTCCCATTCAAGGTAGGCTTCTAGATCATTTTTCCTTAAAAAGATGGAATTGTCATCTTAATATTTTGTAGGCTTGAATCTACCCTTTCTCCTCTTGGTCTTTCTTGTCTTTTATCCCTTCCTCTTTCACTTCTTTCGATTTTATAATGAGAAGTGGACAGCTCTTCTTCTTCCCTTTCTTCTCTCAAATCTCTCTCATTGTTTCCATGTTGGTTATGTGTTCTTCTAGCTCTTCTCTCATGAGAATGTCTACTATTTTCCACATTTTTGATTCTTTCCCTAAGTCCATTAATCTTTATATTCACTCTCTCAAATTATTGTTGCATTGCTTTTAGAGTGAACATGACTTCATTGAGTTGTGATCCACTATTTTCCATCTTTTGAGCAAACAAAAATTTTGCAAAACAAATGTTAGGAAAAAAAACATAGACCTCACAAATTCACACCTTCACAAGTGTTTAGATCACTCCACTCATATTTATTCACACAACTAGGCTTTTTCCCTATATTGTGGTTGCAACACTCATGCCTTTTACCACTCTAGTCTTCTCTATTAAGCCATATAAGAACTAAGAGACAACACTTGGAGTTTATAAAATGTAGCACCCAATATCACACAACACTCAAATCCCTAAAATGTGGGATGAACCAATAAGAATAATGAGTAAGGAATTAACAAGGAAAGCATAAAGAATTAGACAACACAATATTAGCAAGTTTTGGCCAACCCAAAATTCTTAGGGGGTAAGGTAGAAAATTTTCAAGGGAATTCAACAAAAAGCAAAGGAAAAATGTCAAGTAAATGCAACTCAAATTGATTTCTAGGCTAGCATATTGATCATGTAATTCAATAAAAACATATTTAAATTGAATACAAAAATTTAACTCAAATTAGGCAAGTATTTTGACTTGAATGTAGGTCAAAAAGTTCCAAAAATTTATTTCTTTGTTGGATAGTACTTGTTCTTCTTTTTGGAACTTTTTCTTTTGCTCTTTCTTTTGCTTCTTTTGATTTTTCTTCACACTTGTTCTTTTCTTTTGTTTTTGCTCTTTCACACTTTTATTTTGCTTTCACACTTTTTCTTTTGTTTTTGTTTTTCATTTACTCTTTTCTTTTCTTTGTCTTGTTTTTCTAAACAAGTTGTTTGCTGTCCAAAATTTTTTTTCTAGTACTTAGTTTGTCAAACATTTAAGCTACCATCAACAATTTAAATTAACCATAATTGTCCTAAATTAATTTCCAATTAAATGTACTTAAAATGAAGATGATTTTGGTGCAAAACACAATCACAATTAAGCTAGGACAACAACAAAAATTCTGCAAAAAATCAACACAAGTTTCGGCCACAGCAGGTGAAACAAGGGACAGCAAGCAAAACTTGATGTAATTGACAAAAAAATGGCACCAGATCACATTAAAATGAAGTGTAATTCATCCCAAACCAATTGACACACAAAAAAAAATCAAAAGACACTCAAGCAAATTATCAAACACTTGGAAAACAACCTAGAACAACATGAAAATTTTGTAAAAATTTCAGTAGAACCTTCAACAAGACAAGCAAGGAAATGAAATAGAAAAGGAAACAAAGGGGTAGAAAATTTTAATCAAACAAAGCTAAGATCAAACATTTGGTATGAAAATAGATCACAAAATTTTTTTGCACAAAATTGCAATAGAAACAAGCAACAACAAAAGTAAAAACTAGGTAGAAACCAACGCAAATTTGTGATAGCAAATAGTAACCAATTTGAATAGTAATTGACCAAGTTTTGAAGCTTAAAAATGTAAACAAAAATTCAGGGGAACACAACAAGGAAAGTGAAGGAAAATGGAAGCATAAATAAGAAGAAAATAAAGAGATATCATTGGAATTGGAAGAGCTGAAGCTTTGATACCAAACTAATGTGATCTCTCATGGAGATGCCCATAGACCTTCTCCAATTCAACACCAAAAATTGAAATAAAAAGAAGGATATTCATGCCACATTCGACATATGAAGAAGGAGAGTCATAAGTGATGAATTCACATGCCACAAAAAGGAAACTCTTTGATAAGTCTTCACGTTCTATCAAGAACCCTAGGAGAGTACTTGCTTAAAGAAAAAACACTTCTATTTCATAAATTTGTCAAATATGAATTCTAAGGGAAACATGTCTTCCCTGATAGTTATCATTAAGCCATAGTGGGATAAACTAACAAGGCAACAAGCCCAAAAAATATACTAAACAAGACAACTAAAATAAAAAACTTAAGCTATTACAAAAAGTCCAAACACAAAGTCATTCCTAGGCAAAAAAAAATGGTTTCACTTCATGCTCTATGTTGACCTTCAAAACTACATAGTTTTGCTAAGTTTAAAACATAAAACCATTAGGCTAGACCTTAGGGACCTCTAGGCTTTGGTTCAACCTCATTTTACCACATAAAGCTTTAGTTATAACCCAATCATTGTGACAAGGTCAATCTTGATGGAAAACACTAACATGATCATAGCAACTTTCAAGAGTCCAAATGGTAGAACTAGGTTGTAGCCTCAACATGAAAAATGTAGATCTTTCTCTTAGCTTTCCAACCATATAAAGATTGAGCCAATCTAATGTGTGGAGCTCAAGTTATAGCCCAAAACCTAAAATAGTGTCAAAAATCCAGCATTGAGCTATTAATTCAATTGAGCTTTGAATCATGACCAAATCACAAAATAATGTCAATTCACAAAATTAAACTCGATTAACATTCTAAGAGGTAGAGTATAAGAGGAAATAAGTGTGGAAACATTTTTTGCTCATTAATCCCTTGAGCGATCCCTTAAATTTCCATCAAGATGGCTCTGTCACATCTAATAACTTTAGTTAAATGACTAATAAAATATCCAAAAATGATCTTTGAATCAAGTTTCTTTGTAAAGGAAACATCTGGCTTCACTTCTACTTTGCAACCCCAAACATAGAAATGCTTCAAGCGAGGCTTTCTTCCATAAATCAAATCATAAAGGTTTTAGTCACTAACTTAGTTAAAGCTTGATTCAAAATATACAAAGTCCTCTTCAAGGCATCACCCCATAAGAACTCTGACAATGACAAATGAGACAAAATGCATAACACCATGTCCATGAGTTTTAGTTTCTTCTTTCTGCAATATTGATCTATTTTGATGGCCTAAGCATGATGTAACAGGCTTCAATCCCATATTCCTGTAAGTACTTGGCAAAAGGACCAGGCTTTCTCCTAGTCTTATCATTCCTACCATAATACTTACCATCTTTGTTAGAGTTAACACATTTGATTTTCTTTCCCAGTTTGAGCTCAGATGTAGCCTTTAATGACTTGAAGAGGTTTAGTGACTTAGATTTTTCACTAAAAAGTTCCACCCATCCAAATATGGAATAATCATTAATGAAGGTGATGAAGTTTTTGTAACCACCTATAGTTATAGGTGTAATGGGTCCACTGATGTTAGTATGCATTAACTACAAGGTATACTATTTTTTGCCTCTCTTTCCCTTCCTAGCTCTAATAGGGAGTTTTCCTTTGATGCAATTAACACATATGTCAAAGTCTAATAAATCTAGATCATATAGGGCCTTTTCTTTTATGAGTCTCTACATCCTCTCTCTAGAAATTTGTTCTAGATGTCTGTGCCATAATATCAAGGATTTCTCATCAGTTTGACTTCTTTTCTTTCCGATCATTGTATTAATCGAGATAACAAAATCATTATCCAAATTGATTTTGTACAAATTATCACATAATGCACTAGAACTAACCACACATGAATTATAAAGTAAATCACATTTCCTATTACCAAAATGGCATAAATAACCATCATGATCTAAGGCAATTACAAAATTCATGTTCTTCCTTATGGAAAGTATATAAATAACGTTTTTAATTTCCAGTTACATGTCCAAGAGATAAACATAATGAAATAACTTCTATGTTTTCCACCAATATCTAACTACAAAGTTTTTGAACGCACATCAATAGGGTTTGTTATCCATCTGATATATTCATATTCCTTGCTTTAAAGTTAAGCCATGGAAAACATAATTGACATTATGAACCTTGACTTTTCTCATGTCATCTTCTGTCTATAAACAATCAATTTGTTGATTATTCATTCAGCTTTCTAAGTATTGTAAAATGTTTTTAGAATATCAAATTGTGAGGGTAAAGATTCCACTAACACCATCATACATAATCTTCTTAAGCAATAAGAGATAATGACCTTTCTTAGCCTTTTCAAACTTTATATACTTTTCAACTATAGATTCCCAAAAGGATTTTGCCTTTTGGGATTCAAGAACATTTTGTCTAATGGTCTTGTCCACTATGTATTTCAGAACCATCAAACACACTTGTTTGAGTGTGCCCACTTTTCAAGTTTAGCCCTTTGTTCAATGCTTGAGTTCACAATAACAGCTTCCCCTTCCCTAAATGTCAAATTCCAATTGGTGACTGGCAAATAAAGCTTCAAAAATTCAACCCAATCTTTATAGTTTGTCCCATTCAGCATCTTCATAGTGTTAATTGGATAAGCATGGAAGCTAAAGAAAATTTATCAATACATCAATGTATGTAACACATTAATCATGCTTTCATAAAAAAAATAAAAAATAATGGTTCAATCTCACCAACATCGAACTCAATAGAAGCAGTGAATATCTTAAATTGAAGAATGGAAAGTGCTTTTGAATGAGGGTCTAGAACTTTAATGGCCTTAGATGCTTAAGAAGAAGAGCTTGAAGCTGTGACCATTTTTTTGTGAGAATTGAAGATTAAATGAGGAAGTGCAAGCACACAAGTAGTAGAATAGGCATAAAGGAAATCTAAAGCAATCTAACAAAGCAAATGTTATGGGTGGAAATCAATCTCGTAAAAATAGGCCAAAAGCCCAGCAGAAGCTAAGTACGTGTTAGAGGGCATCTAGCCTATTGAGGATGAGAGTGTGAGGCCCCGGCTCACATGTTCAACAAATTGCCCTCTATGTCCTAGCTCGCTAAGTCCCAACTCATATAAAACTTAAGTTCGCCCTACCAGCCTCAAACTCAAGCTCATTGTTCGAAGAACAACAATGATCCCACATCAGGGATCTCGATTCATGAAGACAAATTGTCTCCCTAGACCAAAAGCTCCATGAGAAAGAGCTGAAGACAAGCCTACATTCTAGCCAACAAGAGGGGCCCACCTCACAGAAAGCAGCCTACAATAGCCAATTTGTAGTAGTCTAGAGAGTCTTGTTCATTTATTATTTGATGTAATAGAATTGTAACTTGTATTTATTGCATGTAACCTTTCTTCCTCTATAAATAGGAAATCACTATTAGAAGAGGTAGAGAGGAGAGGCTGAAGTAAGAAATAAGCCAAAGCTCTATAAATGTCTCTTTAAATTAATAGAACTCCACTGTGGATGTAGGGTCTGGTTCGGTCCAAATTTAGCCGAACCACATTAAAAGCTCTATGTTTTCTATTGCTCTTCCTCTTTTTCTCGCCTTCTTCATTCATTTACTGAATTTGTAACCAGATTTCAACTTGAGATTCGAAAAAAATCCTTTGTTGGCTAGAATTTGACCCATAACCTGATTCCACCATCAATATTTTGGCACTATCTGTGGGGATCTCATCTATTTTGTTTTGTTTTTTATTGTAATGGCTTAGGGAAGAGTCGTCAGAGCTTCAAACACATTGCCTAATCCTCCAAAAGGTCATGTGTCTATAACAAACTCCTCAACTGCTCCTGTTATAGGTACTATAACTGGCTTCCCCCCTCTTGGTATGCACTAATCTTCCACTACTGCAAATGGCATCAACGAAACTCATTCCTGGCTTCAATGTCAGGAAAGACTAGAAATTGTGATGGGAGAACTGACTAAGGCGGTAGCAACATTGACGTGAGTTCAGGCTTGAGGTACGCAAAAACAAACTAAAGCTATTATATCCAGAAATGAATGCCAACAACAACAAGCTAGATGGTCCAGTAGGGTTCACTAAAGGTAGACTTCAGGTCATAGCTCGTATGATAAAGAAAACGTAAGAAGCCACCAGGTCTCCAGTTAGCAGTTGGGCGGCTTGGATGAACTAGTAGAGAAGTTGCTTCAAAGGGTGGAGCACTTCAAAGAGTGGTCCCCTTTTTGTGAAGAAATCAAAATAGAGCCTCTTCCCTATAAACTTAAAGTTCTTACTATCCCGCCATATAACGAGGACAATAACCTGTGAGACCACCTAGATATGTTCAACATCCAGATGGATTTCTAAACAAATAATCCCCTAATCAAGTGCCGAGTCTTCCCCACTACACTAGGAAATATCCCTCAAATGTGGTTTAGGGACCTCCCTGCTCGTAGCATTGGTAGCTAAGAAGATTGCCAGAAAAAATTTCTTATCCAGTACAGAATGCTTAAAAGGCAGCTCGCACCCCCTATTACCTCGCTACTATCTTTCAACGTAAGCATAAGTTGTTAAAGGAGTATATTGCCTAGTTTAGACATGAGGTGAATAATGTGGAGAAGCCTTCAGACAAAGCTATTCTAGCTGCAATCTCAGTAAGACTCTGAAGGGATGGAAAACTATTTAAAAGCCTGTATAAATCCCTAGTTAGTGACTTAGGTGAATACTATGAATAAACCACTAAGCAAATTAGATAGGAAAAGGTTTTTGATTTGCAAAAGCCCAAGGCAATTAGCTCTTGTCAAAATAGGAAGAGGAATGGTCATGGAGATGGAAGAAATAGCTCTGACTCCCTACCTACTAAGAGGATAAAGGATGGGTGATCCTCGCAACTGGTTTACCATGATAGCTATAGCATCCTGGTGAAAGCTCGAGATAAAATTTTCGTAATGGAAAGGGACAAGGAGGATTTTGGAAAGCCTCTATCCTTAAAGACTCCTGGCAAGTCTAGAAGTAATTGGGGAAAGTTTTACGCTTATCATAATGAATTCAGGCATACCACCTCGGAGTGTTGGGCACTAAGGGATGCCATTGATGACCTCATCAAAAAACGTCACTTGCGAGGCTACATGGTGTAGCCTTCCAGGTAATAACCAGAACAATCCCAATAGGATCCCGAGCAAGAGCAATCTCCCATAATGAGGACTATTTACTAAATTTTATAATTACAAAATTAATGTATGTATTTTGAATTTCTATACTGATCGCCAAAATTTTCATCACCCTTTTAATTTGGCCATAAGATCAACCCGAGTACGAGATCGCTCACCCTTTTCATTTGGCCACAAGATCAGACCGAGCACGAGATCACTCATCCTTTTTATTTGGCCAAAAGATCAAGCCGAGCATGAGATCGCTCACCCTTTTTGTTTGGCCACAAGATCAGCCCAAGCACGAGATCGCTCACCTTTTTTGTTTGGTCATGAGGTTAGCTAGCTATTGAATAGTAAAGATTTTAGGAAAAGTTTACATGCGACTTGCTATCAACAAATAATCAAAGCACTTGAATGCCAAAATTCATCACTAGCTAAGGTATGATTGATTGGCCATTTGAAAATCTCATTTAGCCCTAATGCAAAAGAAAAAGTATAGCCATTTCTATGAACAATACATTCAATAATGCTTAAGGAGAGTTCATTCAAGAGGCCTCGACAAGGCAAATTTTTACAAGGCACAGAGTACATCTGAATATCAGGCCTATAGCAAAAGAAGCTGGCCTCAGAAAACTAAATCCTTATCAATAGAAAAGGCATAAAGGTCCCTGATTCTCTTCCTCTAGTAGGTTCCTCTAGTTGAAGTCTCTGCCTTAGCCTTGCCTCCAAGACTAGGAATGAGAAAAGCACTAAAAGATACAGCCAGGAGGGATATGTAACACGAACAAACTATGAGGAAATAATCCAAGACTTGCACAAGATCTTCCCTATGGCTAGCATAAAGAGCTATCCACGAGAACCATGTGTAGTAGCCTATCCATGCCTCAAAGCCCCATGCAATAGGCCATACATGCCTTAGCACTTCATCAGAAGCCAAACCAGCAAAGGTATTTGGGGACTTAACTAACATGTCCATCTGATCACAAAGAAGTAAGAAGAGCTTCTCATGCCTTATAAACTAATTTGGGTTCAGTGAATGATCTGATGGACAAAAAACCATGCTTGATCAAATGATCCTGAGAAAATCATATTGCCATGCCGACGGCTAGATGGCAAGGTCAGAAAAGGAAGCAAGGCCAAAATCAGATGAAGTGAAAGAGTGAAAGCCCAAATGACAAAGCGGTAAAGCAAAGACTTTAACTAAAATAGCAAAAGTTACAACTCCCAGTCCACAAAGTGAACTAAGAGTTAAGGGGACTTATGTTGTGGGTGGAAATCGATCTCACATAAAAAGGCCAAAGGCCCAGCAGAAGCTAAGTATGTGTTAGAGGGCATCCAACTTGGTGAGGATGAGAGTGCGAGGTCTTGGCTCATGTGTTTGGCAAATTGCCCCACAAAGTCCCAGCCTGCTAAGTCCCAACTCATATGAAACTCAAGCTCACCCCGCTAGCCTCAAACTTGACCTCACTATTCAAAGAACAGTAGCAATCTCGCATCAGGGATCTTGGTTCATGAAGACAAAGTGTCTCCCTAGACCAAAAGCTCTGCGAGAAGGAGTTCAAGACAAGCCTGCATTCTAGCTAACAAGAGGGGCCCACCCCCCAAAAAGTGGCCTGCAATATCCAATTTACAGTAGTCTAGAGAATCTTATTCATTTATTATTTGATGTAATAGAATTGTAACTTATAATTATTTCATGTAACCTTTCTTCCTCTATAAATAGGAAATCACTATTAGAAGAGAGAGAGAGAGAGAGGAGAAGCTGAAGTAAGAAATAAGCCAAAGCTCCATAAACTTCTCTTTAAATTAATAGAACTCCACCTTGAACGTAAGGTCTAGTTCCGTTCAGATTTGGCCAAGCCACATTAAAAGCTCTATGTTTTCTATTGCTTTTCCTCTTCTTCTCACCTTCTTCATTCATTAACTACATTTGTAACTAGATTTTAGCTTAAGATTTGAAAAGAATCATCTGTTGGCTGGAATTTGACCCAAAACCAAATTCCACCGTCAACAACAAAGTAAACTTTGAAGTTTCAATAAGTTACCTAAAAGATAAAGAAAAGGACAATTCCTTTTAGGTGCCTTGAAAAGACATGAATAAATAGCTTTGATTACCCAAAGAAATAGCTATCATCATTGCTTATTAAAGATCGCACAAAATTATCAGTTTATAATTCAATGTGTCATAGAGAAACTTAATGGTCATGGTTTGACTAGGTGATTGGTTCTCAACATCATGAGTTAGTTGAGTATTAGAATTAAGATTGTGAAGGCATAGTTTGGCTTGATGCTCAAATTTAGACTTCAATTTCTAGTTGTGTGAAAGGTTCAACTAAAAGTTCAACAATCGAACCAAACTTAGGGGCCTTGACTGCAGCTGTCAAACTAATCAAATTAGAAATTTATAAAACTGAGCTACCTTCTACTTGTAGTATAAGGCAACACTAGGTCAAACCTAAAAATCATTTTAGGATGATGATATCAATCATATTAGGAGCCAGAAATAAGGGGGCTTGGTAGAAAACTACACTAATAACTAGCTACAAAATAGAAATGAAAATGGAAGAAAACAACCAACCAGCCCAAGGGAAATTAACTAAACTTGAGATTCATGCTTCCTTGATCACTAAATGTTTACTCAATTGTTAATAATCATAACAAGAAGCCTTGGAATGATTAATGAATCTATCCTAAGCAGTCAAGATTCAGCCAAACAGACAGCAC
>JANHAO010004066.1:0-24895 GCA_026873985.1 Saraca asoca
ATAATAATTACAATATATATATTTACAAATAAGCACAATATTTTTTAATATTTACAAATGTACCCCTATATTTTTATTATTTATGCGTATCTCCCACATGTTGGTGTCCTATATTTTTTGAAAATACCATATCCTCGTGTCCGTGTCAGCATTTCCCTGTATTCGTGTGTCAGTGTCCATGCAACATAGGCGGTGGTCAATGATAATGGGTGATAGTCAACGACGATAAGTGGTGGGTGATAGGCAATAATAGTAGTCAATGATAGTAGGCGAAAGTTCATGACGGTGGGTAGTAGTCAATGATAATAAGTGGAGATAAAAGATGATAAATGACAACAAGGTGGTGGTGAGCCAATGTGGTAAGATATTAATAAAAGGATAAATAAAATAATCTTTTTATATAAATAAAACATTCCTATATCATGAAAATTATGAGATACCCACCTCCCCATAAGAATATTTGATGAGAATATTAGATTAAAAATATTTTTAGGAATATGAATATTCTCAATTATTTTTTTAAAATTTTTTGAATTAAATATAAGAATTTAGTATTCCCTCAAAATATTTTAAAAAATGTAAAATTTTACAAATCAAATATCACAACAATTAATTTCTTAACACTAAATATAAATTTAAAGAAAATATTTAAAATAAACTTTCAAATTAACACATCAGTAGAATTTATCACTTTATTCGCTACAAGATTGAAGATGCCAAAGGTAAGTGGTCGGTTCTATTCTATTGAATGGAACATATACGGCGAAGGGTTTTCAGTAATTTTAATAATAATAAAAAAAAAGGAATAGCACATCTTTGAAAGAAGGAAACTTTCAATTTTTTTAATAAATTATTAGAAAAAATTAATAATTTTGTCTCTAAAATTATAAAATATTAATAAAATAATCTTTAAATTATAAAAATAATTATAATAATTATTAAATAATATTCTATTTATACAATTCTATCCTTTCGTATATACAATTTCATTTTTTAACAATATAACAGAAAATAAAATTATATAAATAAAGTATTATTTAGGGATTATTATGATTATTTTTATAATTTAGAGATCATTTTATCAACTCCTTACAATTTCAAGGACTAAATTATTAATTTTGTCAATTATCAAATTAATACTTAAAAAATTAGAAAAATACTAGTATTAAAAATATTTTAATAAAAATTTGATATATATTGATTCCAAAATTTGATGTCAATTTAGAACTAGCCTTACCAAATTTCATATGAAGAAACCTTCTCTGTGTAAATTTTAACTTTGTTTCATTTTGATTTGCCAAGAATATTATAAATATTTAACTTCATACATAGTTTCCAACTGTCCACTATTTCAAGCATGCATCTAATGGTTAATATATAGAGTGATATCTATCAATCTATCAGGGGTAGTACGTCCTAAAAATTAACTGTACATATATATTATGTATATATAGTAATTTTGGCATTTTTGTCAAAGAAGTATAACTTTTCATAAAGAATATAAGAATATCTTTAAAAAAGTCAGTCTTTAAAATATCTACTCGTATTTTTTTCAACATTTTATACCATCTTTACCACATAATACTATTTTGGTTATTCTAAAATTTTGATTGATTAAAGTTTCAATAAATTGCGGCATAAGATTCCTCCATGTTAAAAGCCACATCATACGAACAAGAAAAATGCTGTATTCTAAAATTCTGATTGATTAAAATTTCAATAAATTGCGGCATAAGATTCCTCCATGTTAAAAGCCACTTATAATTTTTTTTTTTTTAGTTTACCGCATCATGCGGACAAGAAAAATGTTATTACTTAAGGTTATTTTGTTAAAAATATAGGAAAATTTTATTTGTTTATATAAATAAAAGGTTTTTTTGGTCAATTATATATTTTATAATTAATAAAATAATATGTATTATCATAGTATTAGAAAAAATAACTTTCTTCTTAAAATAATAGATATTATTTTTCTTTGTACTTCTTATATGTATCATTGAAAAAATAGAATATTTTTTTTTATTTTAATATAATTATAAACAAAATAAATAAACTTATTTTTATAAAAAATATTTCTTGTCAAAATAAAGGTACAGATGAGTGATCTTTCAACTTTCATGCAGCTAAAGTTGGATCAAGAATGACAAATCTGCTCTAATGTTATTATTATAATCTGTATATTACATCGTATTTACCTTACCTCCCCCTTCCAATGTAACACTGGAGTAATAAAGGACTTTTCCTTCAAACAAATAGTCATTAATTAGAAGAGTCCCAACACCTAATAATTATACAATCCTTAAACTATTTTGTCTTGCAAAAAATAAATTTAATTTCTTTAAAATATAAGATATATTTAAAAGCGTAAAGTTAAATATGGAATTTGTTAATAAAAAAATCAATAATTCAAAATTTAATAAATAATAAATACTTAAAAAATTAATTCTAAATATCAAATTATTTATTTTTTATTTTTTCATCAATAATTATAATATTTTATTTTATTTTTCAAATGAATTTTATATTTTTTAGGAGCTAAATCCACATAGACTATAATTTTAAATTTTGGGTGTAAATTACAATATGAACCTTAAAAGGGGGTCCAGCCCATTGGAAAACTTATTTCGAGAATAAGATTCCATGCCAACTGTAGGATGTAGGAAGAGCAAAACGATTAGGTTGTACCTTTTGTTGTTCCAAGAATCCTTTGGTTGTTAGCCCATTTGTCAATCAATTAAAAAAAAAAATAGCAATGACAAAAGTCATTACCTCACGATTTGGATTTAAATTTCAGATACTTAAAAAAAAAAGGCTAAAATAACAAATGGTCAAAATGCAAATGGTAGGAGTGTTGGCAAGGCATTATCAGTACATATGCATGAAGAAACGACGGGTTATGAATTCACAAGCATCTGATAGTAAAAAAATTGGCAATTTGCTGCACTTCCATTTTGTACGAGTCTGTATAAATATTTATTTGCTGACATTATCAAGAGAAATGGCGTGTGTTTTTTGCAAAGAAGCCTGCCTTGGCCTACATCTTGGAGCAGGATGAAAACAAAGTGCAAAATAATTTTTTTGTTCTGAGTATCTTTTTATGTAGCTTTCTTATCACTAATTAACATTCATTGAATTATATATTTATATAGCAAACATATAATTAAATTGACTAATTTCACTATTTTGGTGAAGGTGTATGTTGTAGGTGAATTTTGACCTTAAAAAGCTGAATAAAAGATAAGTCCAAAAGAACCAGCTCATTGAAGATGAGGACACTAGGCTGAGATGTGCGAGTACAGCGGCAGACTTTACGCAAGCTCACCATGCTACAATCGAGCTCAACCTCGCTAAGGCAGGCAGCGACCCTAGGAGTTGGTTCGCGAAGCATGTCCTCCAGCCAAAAATTTGCTGAGCAAGAGACAAGCTTACGTCATGACCGACAAGCAAGGGTCCCACCTGAAGAAAGCAACCTACAAAAGTCGAATTGCAGAGTATATATTTATCTTATACATTTAATGTTTGATGTAAAAGATTTACAGTATGTAAAATTACTATTGTAGCATCTTCCCCTCTATAAATAGGGAGAAGGAGATCAGTGTAGGGGGAGGCAAAAAATATGTTATATTGAAACTCTATAGAAATTAACTCTAAAGCAATAACATTACTGTGGATGTAAGGTTCGGCACTATCCGGATTTAGCTGAACTACATTAAAAGCTTTGTGTTTTCTGCTGTTTCTCTTCCTTTTCTGACATTCTGTCTTATATTAGTTATGTTGACAACCAGATTGCAGTTTGAGTCCCAAAAGAACCTCTTTAATTGGCTAGATTCTGATAGAATCAAAATCCACCATCAACATTTTGACACCATTTGTGGGGACTCATATATTTTCTGGTCTATTTCCTGTTGCCAATGGCGAAAGAAAGAGCTACCAAAACTTCAAATGTATTGGTTAATCCTCTAGAAGGTCATGTGTCCACAAGGGATTCCTCTACTGCCCCTGTCATAGGCGTTGCCTCTGGCTTGCCCTCGATCGATCCTTTTCAACCTGTTGCCATTGCCAACAGCACTAATGAAATGCAAACTTAGCTCCTATGCCAGAAGAGATTAGAGAATATGATGGGAGAGGGTGTAAACTAGAGCAATCACAGCACTGGTGCAAGCATAGGCACAGGGTGTACAAAGACAAATCGAGATAGTGATGCCCGGGAATGCTCACCAACAGTAAGCTGGATGTTCAAGTAAGGCCAATCGAGAGAACTCCCCAGCTCACCATTCACAAGAACAATCTCCAAATTGCAACTCTTGTGATCATGAAGGTCAAAGGGTCTAGTAATCCTCTAGCCAACAGTCCAAAGCACAGGAGCCGTTGCTAGAAGAATTGTATCCAAAGATGATCCGGTTGGAAGAACATCTTCGAGCTCTTGATGACTGAGATCGCCATTCTCCAAAGAGATTGAGGCTCAGCCCTTCCCTCTCAAACTCAAAGTCCCCGCAATCCCGTTGTACAATGGAGATATTGATCCTTATGACTATTTGGACGTATTCAATGTCCAGATGAATTTGCAAACAGTCGATCCCCTAGTCAAGTGTCGAGTTTTCCTAGCCACGCTAGAAGGTGTACCTCGATCCTGGTTCAGAAGCCTTCCAGCTAGTTCAATCCACAGTTGGGATGAGTGCTAGCAAAAATTCATTGGCCAGTACCGAGTGTTGAAGAGGTAGCTTATGCCTCTTTGTCATCTCACAATGGTCTTTCAGTGTAAGCATGAGTCGTTGAAGGATTATATTGCCAGGTTCAAACTTGAAACTAATTCAGTGGAGAATTCATCTGAAGAAACCATGTTGGCAACAATCTCTGTGGGACTCCACAAAGATGGAAAGCTGTTTAAAAGCTTGTACAAGTCCCTAGTTAGCTACCTGGGTGAATTTTATGAACGAGCTGCCAAGCAGATCAAATAGGAAGAAACCTTCAGCTCAGGAAGGCCTAACTGGAAGGACGATAAGGATGGTTCCGCCCATAATAAGAAGAGGGGCAATATGGATCAAGGTGACCACTCTAATGTGCAGACTACGAAGAAGTCCCATAGGCCTAAAGGCGAATGACCTCAACCCCCAGCTCGTCATGAGTAATACAACATCCTATCAGACTCTCAGGACAGGATTTTCACTACGAAAAGAGAAAGGGAAGACTTCAGGAGACCCACTCCTATATGAGTCCCTTATAGATAGAGAAACAAGCAAGAATTTTGCGCCTATTATAACGAGGTCAGGAATGGCACCTCAAATAGTTAGGAACACAGGGATGCCATTGAGGACCTAATCAAGAGAGGCTGCTTAAGAGAGTACGTGGTGCAACCTTTAGGCCGGTGATCTGAGCGTCCCCAATGGGACCCTGGGTAAGAGAAGGCCCATACAATAAGAACCATTTTATGATGTATTTCAAAAAGTTAATAAAAATGCTCTGACTTTCTATGTTGTTTTCTAAGTAAGATTCTCAATGAAATTTCGCGATGAAAGTAAGTCATCCTTGATGCCAGCAAGATTAGCTGCTTATGAGGCTACATAATTATCTAAGGCATAGCTCTCATGCAACCTCGCACCGTTGTTAGCTTCTAAGCTGAGGCCCCCTGGAGCTCATTCTGGAGATGAATTAATGAATTGCTAGCTTCTAAGCTGAAGCCCCCCAGAGCTCATTCCAGAGATGAATTGACGAATTGCTAGCTTCTAAGTTGAGGCCCCCTGGAGCTCATTCTAGAGATGAATTGATGAATTGTCAGCTTTCGAGCTGAGGCCCTGAGGCTTATCTTGAAAATTATTACTAGCTTTTGAGCTGAGGTGTTGGGGCACATCCTAGAAATTATTGCTAGCTTTCAAGCTAAGGTGCCAGGGCTCATCTCAGAAATTATTGCTAGCTTTTGAGTTGAGGTGCCGGGGCTCATCCCGGAACAATTGTTAGCTTTTGAGCTGAGGCTCATCCTGAAAACTCATTATCCAACTGTGACCCTTGGTCCAGTTGAGACATGGAGACACTTAAAATAAATTCACTTTACGAGCAACTAAGTTACCCTAGCTCGTGAATCACAACTCTCATGTGACCTGATGTTCATAGTTCTCATGCGACCTGATATTCATAACTCTCATGCAACCTGATATTTGTAACTCTTATGTAACTTGGTGTTCATAGCTCTCATGCGACCTAAATGTTCATGACTTTCACATGATTTGCTTATATACTGGTTATCATTCAAGAAGCTTTAAGATGCAGAATCATTGCTTAGGTATCGTGATCAATTGACCACTTGAATGTTTCATTTTATTATGGCTCGTTGAATTTTATATTGTTATCTGTATGAAGAATATTTGAAGAGCAATGTGCAAGAATGACAAAGAAAAATTTTATTCATTAAAAACCTCAATGAGGTACATTTACATCAAGAAAGATCAAATACAAGTTAATCTAGCCTATAAACTGGAAGGAAGATTGATGCCCTAGGGAAAGGCCCCAACCTGTAGAAGGGCTAGCAAATGCATTTGATTTCAACTCTTTCCCTTGTTGCCCTCCTTAGCTTAGAATTCCTTTCCAGCTCTATACCCAGCTCAACCGATTCAGGGAAAATTGGCTGGAGCAGCTGGAAAGGTTCATCCCCTCGGCATCACTGGGAGGAAATAATCTGAGATCCATGAGAGATATTTCCTCGTCCTCAAGGAAGGATTGCCTTTGAAGGCTTTTATGCAACAGACCATGCACACCTCACCAGAAAGACAGAATGCCGAAGGTATGGGGGGCTCGTCTAAAGTTCCCATTTGATTTTTTTAAACAGAGGAAGGAGGACTTCCTCTATCTTAAATAAGAGCAGCTTTGATACCACTAAAGAGTCCGATAAAACTCCTAACCACTTTCATTAATTGCCTCAGAAGAAAATGAGGCAGATGCATCAATAGGCATGGGACACGTACAATGGAAAGAATAGGCTGGAATAGATCAAACGACAGATTGACTGAGAACCTTGACTGCACGGTGATCTATGAAGAAGGCCTTCTACTAGCAAGATCATTCAACTCCCAACCCGCAAAGCGAGCTGAGAGTTGGGGGCTTATGTTGTAGGTGAATTTCGACCTCGTAAAGCTGAATAAAAGATAAGTCCAAAAGGACCAGCTCGCTGAAGATGAGGACACTAGGCCGCAGTGTGCAAGTATAGCGACTAACTTTGCATGAGCTTGCCATGCTACAACCGAGCTCAACCTCGCTAAGGCAGGCAGTGACCCTAGGACCTAGTTCGTGAAACGCGACCTCCAGCCAGAAACTTGCTGAGTGGGAGACAAGCTTACGTCATGACTGACAAGCAAGGGTCCCACTAGCAGAAAGAAACCTATAAGAGCCAAATTGTAGGGTGTATATTTATCTTGTACATTTAATGTTTGACATAATAGATTTACAGTATGTAAAATTACTATTGTAGCCTCTTCCCTTTTATAAATAGGGAAAAGGAGATCAGTGTAGGGGGAGGCAAAAAATTTGTTATACTAAAGCTCTATAGAAATTAACTCTGAAGCAATAACATTACCATGGACTAGGGTCCGACACTGTCCAGATTTGGTCGAACCACGTCAGAAACTTTGTGTTCTCTGCTATTTCTCTTCCTTTTCTGGCCTTCTATGTTATATTAGCTATATTGACAACCAGATTGCAGTTTGAGTCCCAAAAGAACCTCTTCAATTGGTCGGATTCTGGTATAACTAAAATCCACTACCAACAGCGTATAATTTAAGAAAAAAAATAAGTTAGAATCATTAATTTATTGGCTTATTTGGGATGTAGTTAAATTACCATATGCTAATCAAGTTGCCACTGTGAATTATGACCATTAAGAGAGATTATGACCATAAAGAGAGATTAGGGGTGGTCATTTTTGATATGATGCAATAATTTGACACAAACACAAAGCATTTTACATAGGTTCTGATTGAACTTATATGAGTTCGAATTATAACTAGGTTAACCTATTTAACATAAATAATAAATGGGTTGGATAAGAATTGTTTCAAAACTAAATGTATTGACATATCAATTTATTTAAAAATTTATATTAAAATTTTAAAATATTATTTAAAAATAATTAATAATTAAGCTATAAATAATAATATATAATAAAAATAAAATTAAAGTTTTAATAAAATGACAATAAAATTTGAATAATGTATTTAATTAATAATTAAAATACTATTAGTGGAACATAATAAGTAATTAAATTTGATAAATGGGTCTATAATATAAAGTTTGTTAATTGAAGTTATTAAATAGGCTAGATAGTTGACTCGTATCAATATGTTTAATAAATGCATATCTAATATGACACAATTATTATTCAGGTCAGGTTTAGGTTGAATTTATTCAAATTATTACTATTCATTGACACGACATATGAACTTGAATTGCTACCCCTAAGAGAGATAATCATAATTATTTTGCATTGGAAACCTATAATTTATGCAAGAAAAATGTGTGAACATAATTTATATGTTATGACCCAAAATTCCATTGAGTAACCTCCACCATATAAGTATGAATCATTCAAGTTTCTTCTAAGAAATTACTTTGCAATTTAATGAAGGGATTATTTGATTTATTTTGTGATAAGATAAAAATTTTATTTTTATTAAGCCCTATTAAGTGGACTTCAAAAGTAAACAATAATATTTTTGAAATGTTTCTTTGTTTTTGAGATTCAATCAATGATATGAAAATAAACTAGAGATTTACAAAAATTATTTTGAATTGTAAATTATTTCTTAATGATGTTAGTTTACATGTTCTATTTTAAATAGTACATAAATGATTACATGATTTGTAATCTAAGTTTACCAAATATATTTTAGTTTTAATAAGTTGGGAAGAAATGATATATATTCATTGTATTTTATAAAGTTAAATTTAGATTTGAATTAAAGATTTGTTTGAATGATTCTTACTTATGGAGTATTTATGGTCATCGCCAATATTTAAAATTCCCAATTTCTAATAAAACAAAGTTTGTTTGGGAGTAACCTAATTAGTGTTTTATTGACTTTAAGAAAATGAAAAAAAATATAAATATCTATGGCCTAAGGCGGTTGTATCTTTATTTTTTTTCCTCTTTTTCCTTTTTCTTGCTCCCAAAACCTCACCTTAACTTATCAACATCATCATGGTTGCAACATTGGAGCTTCTTGCTGTTTTCTTGGAGGTAGGTAAGTGTAATTGCAACTTTAGCTTCAACTCTCTTCATAATTTTCTAGATAAATCAAGATGCTACCTTTTAAACCCTAGCTTCCCCTTTTCTAAACATAAGTAATTGATGTAGTTGTTTCCAATTGTTCTTAGAGAATTTGAGGGGAGATTGAAAGTGGTTTGGTTTATTGGTCATCATGGAAGAAGTAATTTCTATCCCAGGAAGTTTTTCAAGCGAGTAAATTACTCACTCTCTTCACACTTATAAAGATCTAGTTTTCTTGTGATTTATGGTGAATTGAATTATTTTAGCTTATGAGTTAGTTCAGTTAGGATTCATTGATAGTTATATTGGAATTGGTTGGGAACTATATGAAGTTAGGTTAAGAAAATGAGACTTACCTTGTAGAATTGTGTGTTTATTCTATAAGAGTGTGAAACTAGACGTGCGATCATGATCATGAGCCTAGAATCCTAAGCTTGAGTAGAATCGTAAATAGAATCATAAAAGTCAAATGTAAAGGCTTCGATTTGATTCAAGGAAATTTAGTTAAAAATGTGAGTCTACTCATTTGAAGTTGCAAACCTTCAGAAAGTCAAGAATTGCACATAATTAGAATTGCGATTAGAATTGAAAATATGGTTAGGAGGGGTTGATTTGAATCACATAGAACTAGTAAAATACTTAATTTGAATCGTAAATCATAAATGCTGCCCTATTTTTGCAAGCATGATTGTGAAATTAGTGTAAAAAAGATGATTCGAATTGTTAGCCCCGGAAATGAAAAATGTGTTGGGATGCTTTAAAAATATTATAAGCTAATGCCTAGAAATTCTTCTGTTAAGTTATATTGATTGTATGGTGGGTTTCATGAACCCAAATTGTTTATTTATTCACTTGAGCTATGAGTTTTTCTTAATTGTGCAATTGAGTATGTGTATGCTAGGCTTGTTGTGTTTTTGTAAGTGGTACATGTTAAATTAGTGATTGCTTGTATAGATGACTAAATAGTAGAGTGTTACTTTTGTTATGATTGAGTAATGGATTGATTGACTAGTAGAATATTATCATTGTGTTGAACTAATTATGAATTGGGTGATTGTGTTTGTGAATT
Source organism: Saraca asoca (assembly GCA_026873985.1). Taxonomy (NCBI): domain Eukaryota; kingdom Viridiplantae; phylum Streptophyta; class Magnoliopsida; order Fabales; family Fabaceae; genus Saraca; species Saraca asoca. Next base: position 10,323 of record JANHAO010004066.1, read on the forward strand.
GAGTGATGTGGATCCTTGAAAGATTCTTCAAGAAACCTATAATTGCAATTGAAATTGTATATGACCATCAATGTGTTAGAGAAATAAGGGGGAGATTAATGTGATAGAGAGATAAGGCGATATGAAGAGGAGTTGAGATGAAAAAAAATATATTGAAAATTGCAATGGTAAGTTACTTGAATAATACCACCTTGGATCCATATTGTTATTATGTTAAATGGCATTTGGTACATCAAAGTGAATTGAATTGACTATAGACAATGTTTATTTGTTTATGGTATAATGGATACCAAAGTGAATTGATTTGAGACTAACCCATGTTTATTTTTATTCATTGTTGAGTGATAGTTAGTTGAATGAGCTCACTCGAGCGAATGTCCCTTATGTTCATTAGCAATGATTTAGTTAAATGACCGACATTTGTTTGTATGCATATGAGTTACTAAAATGATGGAACCTACATGGTTTAGTGATATGATGAATGATTGTGATTAAGTATTGAATGGATAAGATTGTATAATGATATTGGATGGAATGTGATTGGAGTAGTTATAGTGTTCTTGAGTGTTAGGTAATTGAGATGGCTTATGTCACCATTTTGTTGTCTTCAAATAATAAACAGTTGAATTGTTCTAATGACATGGTACTTGGAGTTTTAGCATTAAATGTTTAGAGTTGTTAATACTCAATTGCCATAGTTTTAGGATAATAAAATATTTGTTGGTGTTGTAGGTTCCATGTGAAATGACTTATAGGATATTCTTGTTCATATAAGTATGATTCAAAGTCATTTTTAATGAGTGAATGAAATTACAAAAGTAATAATCTCCTTCTATGATTAGTACTTACCTTAGGTTTTATTATGTACCTTAAGATTTGTTTGATGTTGACTGAAATTTACAAAAATGTTAGCTTCTCTAAGTTATTGAATCAAATCATACATGTGTATGTTTGTCTAAATTGGTAATCTCATCATGAGTGGAAGATCGTGGGTAGATTTCACATTGGAGGACTCTTAATGAATCCGTTGGATAGTAGCCTTTGAAACCTTGAGTTTGGCATCAAGATTTATAAAGTGTCTATAATGAGAATGAATGAAATATGGTATACTTAGTCAAAAGATTAAAGGAGTAAATGTGATGATATAAGAGATTGGCAATTTAAGATTGTGATTATGAAAATGGCTTGAATATTGGTAGAGATTAGCTTGTGAATTTTTTTTGAATATGAAAACAAAGTTTGGAAACAAGTGAAATGGTATTTTAGAAATGACTAAATGTTAAACTGGTGGATAAATAACCTACTTTTCCCTATATGCATTTTATTATTGAATTGGTACGTAAAAACATGAGTTGAGATACTTTGGGTAATTGTACTTGGATTACTTGAGTTAATTTGGTGAGAGTATTGGATAGAGAGGTTGAGTAATATGTTGGGTCTTATGAATATAGTAAGAAAATTGTGGTTTTATAGATAAAGAAATTGCAAACCTTTAGTTTTGTAATCATAAGGAGAATGCCTTTTATAAGTTTAATTGTTTAATTATAATTGGTATATTTGAAGGTTATTTGGAAATTGTATTAATTAGTAATGTTAGATGGATTAGGTTGAATATTATATGTATTTCATTTGTACTTATATATTGAGTTGCGATGTTCAATTGAGCATGTATGAATGAGTGATGTTTGAACGCATGTTCGTTTTGAACATCTTTGAAATATGGAATTGTGTGTGATTTGAGAGATGCGAATCCTTGATAGGTTTTGGTAATAATGGTGTTGGTGTAATTGTATATTGTAACAAACCATATTTAGAGTAAGTGATTCACTTACTAGGTTTTAGTGAAACTAACTATGTCTTCCCTTTCAAAAAAAAAAAAGAAAGAAAGAAAAGAAGGTTTTTGATTGCAAATTTGTTCATTGATTCAAGGATCTTGGGCTGAGAAGCATGACACATCACTTGGAGGAATAGTTGGCAGTAAAGGATTTCATGTATGCATACATTAGGTCATTATGTTTCTGGATTATGTTATGTTTGGTAAAAATTGAGATTTGTATGAAAAGTTTGATGGATAAATTAGATAAATTAAAACAATTAATTTATCATATCTATTGAATCATATTTGAACATATTCATTTAATCAATAAGAATAAAATTGTATCTAGTACCGTCCAAGAATTCATTATAGCAAAAGCTTTTTTAGTAGTTTCACCCCTTATAACCCTAGTAGAGAAAAGGGATAAAAACTATATCTGAAAGGTCAATGGGACAACTATAGCTCTATTAAGATATAAGTAAAGATCTACCTTATTGTAACCCTAGTTAACCAACTGACTTGTTATCATTGGCTCAATGACAAGGTTTACATCACTAAAGTCTATCAATTTCCTAAATGTCATTACAGGTCTATTAAATTGATCACAAAATTAATTAATCTATAATAATTAGTTGTTATGATATTCATTCAATCCAATAACACATAATTTAATTAAACTATAGTAGTTTATATAGGAAAATTCCAACAATCTCCTACTTAGACAACATAGTTTAATAAATGAAAATTTGGATTATAATATGTGGTCATAATGATGAACATCAACAACAACAACAATAATGACACCATTATAACCATAGGCCAAGTATAAGTATCCAATAATGTAGATAATCATATCCAATAGGGGTGCTAATGTCACACATATATTGAATACTTATTTTCAAAGATCAAAACATAATATGGAATGTGTAAAAAACTAGACATACACATCAAAATGTGATTATATGTACATCTTTATGAAATGGTCTATGTATCTACCTAAGATACTCAAATTGAGAATAAATTTTAACATAATAATAAGACAAGGTCAAAATGTCTCCATCAATATGCCATAGAACAAATGTGCACAATCAACAACATCATATATGCAAATATATATGTGTGTGTGTGTGTGTGTGTGTGTGTGTGAAACATATGGTAACATCATTAATATTTTACTAATCCTGAGATAATAATGTTTTAATTAGAAACATGAAACTCCCACTAACCCTAAACAACGAAAAGCTTAGCCAAACTCATTTTAGTGACTTGTTCGTGAATAGTTTCAATACCCAAGCCTTTGGTTAGTGGATCCACAAGCATACAATCCATGGCAACATATATAATACTTGCTTATCTTCTATCTTCAACAAATTGATACTTACTATCAAAATACTTGTATAGGTAGTACCTTCATTATTATTTTGAGAAAGGCTCATTATATTAGCACTTAAGGTCCTAGATATGCTCTCTACAACTTTGAATCTTGATATTAGATTCTTTAACCAAATAGCCTCGTAAGTGACTTCACAACATGTGACACATTCTGCCTCTATAGTAGAGATTGCTATAATTGATTGCTTGATAGTTTCCATGTTATAGCTGCTCCTATCATTATAAAGATTTTTTTAAATATCAACATCATATCATTTGGATAATTTATAAAATTAGAGTCAAAGTAACCTACAATAATCAGATCACCAGATCTGTAATATGTCAGCAAAAAGTTACTTTATACCTTATAGGTACACTATAACTTTCTTCACAGCAGTCTAATATTTCTGACCAAGATTACTTAAGTATCTCCCAAGCACACTAAACCAATAGTGATATCAAGATGTACGTACTTGACATACAACAAGCTACGTACAATGGAAGTATATGAAACTATCTTCATTTTGGATTTCTCTTCATCATTTTAAGGACACTAGGCTTTAGAAAGAAACTCACCCTTTTGAATGGGTGTAATAGAATGAGAGCATGAATCCATATTAAACCTCTTGAGTACTTTCTTAATATATAATCTTTGAGACAAGCCAAGAATACCTCAAGATTTATCACGATGAATCTGTATGCCCAATACAAATGAGGCATCATTAAGATCCTTCATCTTAAAATGTTGTGATAACCTTTGGTTTGTTTCATTTAATAGGTTCATGTCATTACTTGCAAGGAGAATATCATCAACATATAACACAAGGATCACATAACTACCTACACTAATTAAGTAGTTGATACATTGATACACTGTATTCTCCTTAAAATCAAGAGAAGTCACCATCTCATCAAATTTGAGATGCCATTATTTAGATATGTTATTCAAATTATATAGATGAATCTTTTAAATTTACACACTAAGTGTTCTTTACTTTTCTCTTAAAAATCATCTGGTTGGTTCATACAAATAGTTTTTAGCTAATCACTATTCAAGAAAGCCATTATGCATCTAGTGAAACTCTAGGTCAAAATGAATAACCAGTGCCATAACAACTCCAAACAAGTTTTCAATTAAAATAAATAAGAAAATATTCTACAATCAAAGCCTTCTTTCAAAATGTGGCCATTTGCCACCCATATGACCTTATACCTCTCAACCACCCATTTGAGTATCCTTTAGTTTTAAAGATCTTTTTATATCCATTAGACTTGTAACCAATAGTTAACTCTATAAGATCTCACACATCATTATGGAGCATCAATGCAATTCATCATTTATAGCTTTCATTCATTCTAAAGAACTAGTACTTGAAATGGCTTCTTAAAAAAATTGGTGAGATCAATTCCATAACTGACGTCAAATTTGTGCTCCTATAGATATATCACATAGTCATTGGTAGTTCCTAGTTTATGAGTCATTGGGATTTTGTTAAAGATATTTTATTTATAAGACTTGGTTGTTTTTTTACTACCAAAGGAGTATTAAACTCTACAACTTCCACCATCAATTTTACCATGTGTTGTACTAGATCAATTCGGTTTGTTTCAACTAGTGATGGTTCTAGTGGAACAGTAACTTGTACATCTCTAAGAGAGATATTACATGGTCTTTCACTCCCACCATTCAACCAATAAACAAAATAAGGTCTTTCAATAACCCTAGTGGTGTGGGTCAGATAATAAAATCTACTACTTTTGTAGCCATTACAATATTCAATAAAGTGACCATCAATAGTTTTCAAATCAAGTTACTTAATAAATAGATTCTATGGCTTCATTTTAGCCTTACAACCCTAGACATGAAAATGCCTAAGACTAAGCTTTTCCCATGCAGTAAATCATATAGGATTTTAAATACCAACTTACTAAGGATTTGATTCAGAATATATACCATGGTCTTTAAAGCATCGCTCTATACAAAGTTAAGTAAAATTTAATGCACCAACATGCATCTAATCATACCCAAGAGCATGTAATTCAACTTTCTTATGGTCAGATCCTATTCAAGCATTCCAATGTATGAGATTGTTAGCCTAAAAAATTCACAATCTTGAAAATATCTTACAAAAGAATCAAAATTTATATTAGTTTATCATATCTCTATAACACTCACCACTTTTATCATAATTGACACACTTGATTTTCTTATCATCTTTTAGTTTAATCTTAACTTTAAATACCCTAAAAGAATTTAAGGATTCCAACTTTTTAGTGGATATTTCCACCTAAGAGAAATTGATTAATCATTAATAAAGGTGAAATATCAATATCCACCCATGGTACTTCACATTATCAATTCACCTACATTATTGTGAATCAACTCCAATACATCCAACATTCTGGTTTACTAACTCTAGTAGGGAGTATTCCCTTTGATGCAATCAATACATATATCAAAAAGGATAAGTCTAGGTTATGAAGAATCTCTTCTTTTATCAATTACTCTATCCTTTTATTAAGATATCACCTAAACATTTATACCACAACATTGAAGATCTCAGATTAATTGTAACCCTTTTATATCTAACTATAGTATTTAATTGATTAACTCTCTAATTTCCAAATGGCAACTACTCCTACGTATTGACCTTGCATTTTTTTACCATTTTCAATCTGACTATCAGCTTTTATCATTTGGCTTCCTCTTGTTTCTTAACACTTGCAATAAATTTGTAATGCAAATGATTGCACCTCCATTTGACCACTAAGTGTTCAACAAAATGTCTCACTAGAGCTAATGGAATATCTTGATTTATTGTGATAAGAACTCAAATAAGCTTTCTTGTTTCTCAAAATTATGTTCCTTTGGGTGTAATTTATTTTCACACTCAACACTTGATTCATGTGAAACAAAGTGAGCATAAAGATCCTTCAATTCTTCATGTCATCTTTCTCTTGACTAACTATAAAGATCATTTTACTGAAAGCCCACTCATCCTCTTGGGTGTGATATGATGTCTAAATAACATCAATTTTAACTGGAAAAGACTCTAAAACATGCTAAATCAGATGACTATATTCTACATCCACTTTCATGCCCATGAGCAATCATAATAGTATACCGGCTCCATGATATGCTCACTAATTTCATTAACACCATCTTAAACAATTTTATCCAGCAACAGGAGGTAATATCCTTTTTCACCTCATCAAACTTTACAAACTTATTAGTTACAAAATCCATAATCATTTTGGTATTTAGAGAGTTAGTAATATCTTTTATGATGGTTTTATCCTTAGTATATATCATAACCATCAAGTATACCCTATTATAGTGTATCCGATTTTTACGAAGAGCTCTTGTGTAATAGTAGAGTCATCTTCTATCTTTGGCTCTCCCTCTCTCCATGTCAAATATAAAATTTGGTGATTGCCAGATATGATATCAAAAATTTAGCCCAAATATATTCCACTCTACCCAGTCATCATAATTGGTTCCATTTACCGTCTTCGCAGTAATCAATTGCATAGGTAATAACTAATTGAGGAAATAACAAATTATGAAATTTATCATAAATTTTCAAAATTGTATGTTCAACATAGTTATGCTATAATATTTTCTCAATAATTATATAATTCCAAACAGTATTACATTATGAAACCCAACATCGATAGGGCATTTAATGTTTCTAATATAACAAAGATTGAATGCTACATTCCTAAAATCTAACACCGATAGGGTATTTGAGATTTTAAGAATATAACAAGCAATCCTAACACTTATATTATCACCAAAAAACTATGTTAATAATATTACACTAATAAGGTATATATTTTATTGACATAATACTCTCCTAAATACAATTCTAAAATTTAATTTCAGAAAAAATTTATACAACTAGTCCCATGATGAGTACACATTGCACAAAATTTGATAGCATAATATGAGTAAAATTAATTCTTACATAATTTGTAAATTACACATAACAATCTAAAAAAATATTCAAATATGAAAAAAATAAAATCAATCCACAAAAATTATATATAACAGTATAATATGTAAGAATCGTAAAGTAAACTTTTCATTTCCAAAAAACATGAAATTAATACTCAAATAAATAGGATAAAAATTATATAAAATATTTTCATTTCTAAATTTTTTTGGAAAAACTACAAATAGTAGTCTAGTATGTTGTAAACTTACAATAAAATTTTTAGCTCCAAATAATATTAAATAATTACTAAAATAAATTAACCAAATAAATAAAATATTTTTATTTTTAGAAAAATCTAAAAAAATTACCACAAATAGAGTTCAAAAAGTGGATCATAGTGGTATAATTTTTATTGGCATTTTTCACCTTTATGATAGTATGTGGCCTTACACATCATTGATGTGAGTAACCAACTATATAATCAAACTTGACCCGGTTTGGAAACTCATTCAATTTAGCCACATTTTAAACAATTTTTGTATGAGTTTCTTTGTGCAAATTTATCTAAAACTAATCCTCTTATCAATTTTACAAAATCATTTCAAAAAATCAATGCAATTTTAAGAGGAAAAGTATTAAACCTCCATTAGGTTACTTGAATGGAAAATTTTTGAAATTGATGCTACTTGTGTTCAAATTTTCAGAAATTAATTGAGAGCTTTTCTTTTTCTAATTATTCTAATATAGAATCATGAATCAGTTTGAACAAATCTCCAATAATTGAGCTGAATTATATCAAAATAATCTTCCAGTAACTAAAAACATGAATTTCAAAAAATTTCAATTTTGAATAGTATTTGTTCAAATTGATTTGTGCATTTTACACATCACATACTCTTAAGATCAAATCATAAATTGATTTGAAAAATATTCCTTTAAGTTATTTGAATTTAAAAAAATCAAATTTTTTGAAAAAATTAAATTAATTCAATTCGTGATTCCATCTCAAAATTCATAAAGTTCATAATCAATTTATGCAATTAAACAATATAGAAGCGATAGAAAAAAATTTAATGTTTAACCTATAATTTTTCTCATATATATTATGGATTTTCAATAATTTAATTACATAAAATTATTTAAAAAATTACACAAATTTTCAGCCTTGTAACATAAAATAAAAAAGTATTTCGCTCTAATGCCAATTGATGGATAAATTAGATAAATTAAAATAGCTAATTTATCAAATCTGTTGAATCATGTTACAAAGCATCAGATTTGTATATAAAAATTTAATTAATAATAATAAAAGTGTACCTAGTGCTACCCGAGGATCTATTATAGCAAAAGCTTCTTTAGCAGGTTCACTTCTTATAACCTTAGAAAAGAAAAGGGAGAAAAATTATATCTAAAGTCTTAATAAGGCAATTATAACTCTACTAGGATATAAGTAGGGATCTACCTTGTTATAACCCTACTGGGCCAATTGACCCATTATCATTGGCCTAGTGCAAGGCTCATATCACTAAGTCCATCAATTGCCTAAGTGTCATCATAAGTCTATTAATTTAATCACATAATTAATTGATCCATAATAATTAGTTATTGTGACATTCATTCAATTCAATAACATATGATTTAATTAAATCATGATAGTCTATATAGGAAAATTCCAACAGAGTTCAGAAATTGAAAAACAAGTTTTATAGATATAACTCCATTGGATTTTTGTAAAGTCTTTTTGATATTGAAATAAAGTCAGGAGCATTAAAAAAAATTACTAGTGCTCTTTTGAAGTTTTAATATGTAATATGCATTGACAGAGTGAATGCAAAGGCTTGCAGGAGGACACTTCTGAGTGTCCACCTTTGTCGATTGCACCTTGAAATTAAGGCATAACATTATAAATGTCACTTCCTAACAATGTAAGAAGTCATCTAGTGACAACTTCTTACAAGCCTTACAACTGCATGGACTCACTTTTTGGATATTAGTAAAAAACACTCAATTTAAAACACATTACAAAACATTTTACAAGAACATTTAAAAGAATCAATTACCAAAATTTTCCAAATATATATATATTCCAAAATGAATGTTTTTACATGATTTCCTCTATTTTTTGATGTTTGTCAAGATCACATGCCTCTTTAGAACTTGTAGTTCACATAAGAACTTCTCATGCATACTACCAACTATTAGACAATGTAATATACACTAATATGATTACCCAAGACTCTTGTGCACATGCATAACATTTTAACTACCAAATTTCTTCAATAAGCAACATCTTCAATCTCTTGACTGGTTATTATGGTGCAGCTCAATCTTAAAAACAAAGTTTTATGAAAAGCATAATGACTTTCAAAGAAACCTAATGAGTGAATTTTTTAATCATAATCACAATCATTTAAGATGCCAATAGTAAGAAACAATTTTTACATGCTATCAACACAATTTCTCATATGAAAATATCTACGTTTATAATCTAGATTAAAATTTTCTGTATGTTGTAAATCTTCTAATATTGTTTAAGATAAATTACATATATAGTGTTTTTTTTTCAACCAAGCAATAAAAATTTACATGATTGTTCTTTGTGGCTATGACATCGGGAACTTAGGTAAATATATATATGCATAATATCATTTCTTATTTTAGACTACCATAGTTTAATTATATATTAAATTGGATTAATTGAATATCATAACAATTAAGTATGATGGGCTAGCTAATATGTGATCAAATTATTGGACCTAACATGACATTTGGACCAATAATGGACTTTAGTGATATAAGCCTTATAACTTAGTTAATAATGATGGGTTAGTTAGCCCAGTAGAGTTATGGGAAGGTAAATCCCTACCTATACTCTAGAGAGAGTTGTAGTCACTCCATTGAGAATATAAAATAATTTTCTCCCTTTTCTCTGCTAGAGCATGTGAGGAGTGCACTTGCTATGGAGGATTCTTTTGAATAAATTTGCATTGAAATGTCATGTACACATATTTATTGAATTTTCACAAATAATATCACTTTTAAGAATTTTCCATTTGGGTAACGTAAAGGAGGTTCGGTAGTTCTCCAGTTAAAATTACACTTGTTTTTTTTCCATGATTTTGTGAAATTGATAAGGGAATAATTTTTTAGATGAACTTGGGTAATGAAATCCATAATTTTTTTTTAAAAAAATATGATTGAATTGAAGGAGTTTGTAAACCAGATCAGGTCTAATTACATATTTGGTCACTCATGCTAATAATGTATGGGGGCCACACACTACCATAGAGGTGTTGGATGGTGATAAAAATTATACCACCAAGCTTTATGGTAATATTTTTATAGTTTTTTGAAAATAAAATATGTTATTTTTTTAATTTATTTAAGTAATTATTTGATGTTATTTGAGCCTAAAACTTTTACTATATGTTTGGTAAATATTGAACTACTATTTGTAATTTTTCACAATTTTTTGGAAATAAAAATATTTTATATAATAATTGTCCTATTTATTTGAGTATTATTTTCATTTCATTTAGGCATGAAAAATTTATTAAATGATTTTTACATATTATACTACAGCGTACAATTTTTATGGACTAATTTGATGTTGATTGTACATTTGAATATTTTCTAGATAGTTATATGCAATTTGTAAAATTATGTAAGAATCAATTTTGTTCATATTATCCCATGAAATTTTATACAATTGTATAATAACCTATTATGGGTCTAGTTGCATAAAATTTTGTTGAAATTAAATTTACAATTGTATCTAAGAGAGTGCTATATTAGTAATATATATATATATATATATATCAAATCAGTATAATTTTATTAACATAGTTTTGTTAATGGTAATGTGAGTGTTAAGATTGTTTATAATGTTCTTAAAATTTCAAATACCTTATCATTGATAGGTTTTAGGAATGTAGCATTCAATAGAGACATTTATACTTTGTCTCATTATTGTATTGATATTTATTCCCATTTTGACATTTTGAGCATATGCATGGACCATTTTATAGAAATGTACATATGATCATATTTTGATATGTATATCTGATTTTTCACACATTTCACATTATATTTTTTAGTCATTGGAATATAAGTATTCAAAATATGTATGACATTAGCATCCCTATCGAATATTCTAATCTGTATTATTGGGTGTTTATGATGGATCTATGGTTGTAATGGTGTCATGATTGTTGTTGACATTCATTTTATGGCCACCTATTGTAATCTAGTTTCTTAATTATTAAATTACATTGTCTAAGTGGGAGATTGTTAAAATTTCCTATATTGGACTACCATATTTTAATTATATATTAAATTTGATTAATTAAATGTCATAACAAATATGATGGGTCAACTAATATATGATCAGATTATTCAGCCTAACATGACATCTAAACTAATAATGAAATTTAATGGTATGAGCCTTGTAACTGGGCCAATGATAATGGGTTAGTTAGTCCAATAGGGTTACAATAAGGCAGGTTTCTACTTACATCCTAGACAGAGCCGTAGTCACCTTATTGAAGATATAGAGTAGTTTTCTTCCTTTCTTTGTTAGGGTATGTGAGGAGTGCACTTACTATAAAGGATTCGTTGAATGAATTTGCATTGAAAATTAGGTATGCATATTTGTTAAATTAATTTACTATTTTGTATAAATTTAAATGCTTTGTAATATGATGTATAGATCTAGTTATTGACTAACACTTTCTGCCGATTATAACATTATCTACTCATTTGTTATATGATTATTAAAAGAATATAATCTTATTACTAATTTACTTACTATGCATTATCAATTACTATAAAAATATGTATACTTTTTTTTTATTCATAGCAAATGCAATTTTTATAAATTATTATTACTAAGTTTATTAATAATTTTAATATTTTTACAAGCTAAGTTGAGTATTGGTGAAAAAATATACGTTTGACTTAAATAATAGCTATTATGCAAAAGAATAATGTTAGTTGTTAATCCAAATTTGATAAGTATGGATTCAATTATATTTACAATGAGTTGATTTTTAATCATCTATTTATAGAAATGAACTCCTAAAGAGCATTTGTGAATTGTCAACTAGATGAGAAACGAATTAAAATTTGGATTGTTAAACCAAAATTTTATCATTTTTATTGCATTGATCCATTCCAACTTTGTTTTTGCTTTGTGCAAGAGAAGGCTCTTCCTTCTCTTGTACAAAATGCTTATTTCCATTGATTTTAGGCATATTTTATTTACTTTTTATTTGAGTTTCTAATTTTATTTTGGTTTAGTATTGCATTAAGTCAAAGCTTGGCTTCTTGTGATTTTCTTGTACAAAATGCTTATTTCCATTGATTTTAGACATATTTTATTTGCTTTTTATTTGAGTTTCTAATTTTATTTTGGTTTAGTATTGCATTAAGTCAAAGCTTGGCTTCTTGTGATTTTCTATTTGATTGTGTTGTTATGCCAAAATTCTTTTCCCTTTTATGTTTTCGTAATAGCATTAATTAAAAGAAAGACTATAACATTATGTATTTGATGCTTAAAATTTAATTTTGTTATTTGTATGCTTTGGATTTTTATGTTCAATTTATCCTTTAATTTTTATATTATGTTCTTTTGAATTTGGATAGTATCATTTTTATTTAAAAAAGTATCACTTACATTTAATAGAAAGACGCAATCTAGAATTTCCATTCTTATGTTCAAAAAACTATGTGTAATTGTATGAGAAAACTTATATTCAAATTTATGGTATTACTTTTTTATTATATTTCCTAAAAAATGTTTAGAAGGAAGCAAACTGGTGTCCGTATTAGAAATTTTTATGATGTTGTAATTTTTGTTACTTAATTGTATAGGTTTTTTTTAATGAAATTTGAATCTCAATCAGTAATAGGGTGAATATTTCAATAATATATATATATATATATATATATATGAAAATAATTTTTATGTAAGCAATAAAATTTTATGGATATTTACTATGAGTAAAAATATTTTCTCTTCTTTTTTTCATTTTTATCATGTAACAACACATGGATGAATAATGATAATATAAAATCCTTTACTCATGTCTTTATAAGTTTTCTTTTTGTTTTTTTATTTTCAATTGTTACATAATCTATATGATAATTTGTAAAATTATATTGGCTATATATGCATATATCAATACTTTAAGAGTGTATATACTTAAAAAAAATTGAATTAATCATATAACTTTTATTTGAAAGTATCAAGACATCAAATGATTTAAAAGTGTATTTACTTTTCAAAGTAAATCAAAAAGTTTGACTTAAGTATATAATTTTTATCTAAAAATTTCAGAATAGAAAATGGTTTAAAATATATTTATAATTAACATAGGATAATAACATATGATGATAAGGCAAACATTTCAGAATAGAAAATGGTTTAAAATATATTTATAATTAACATAGGATAATAACATATGATGATAAGGCAAACATTTTCTTTTGTGTTTTTCAAAAGATAACTTTATTAAACAAATAAACAAGCATGATATATATATATATATATATAGATTCATCAGTAATTATATATTTATTTTTGTCACACTAAATTAACGAAATCAGAAGCAGAATTATTTTTTTTTGTACAAGATTTATATGTAAATTGTCATTGAAAAATATTGAATAAATTGTAAAAAATAAACAATTCATTTTTACTACTATATATTTTTTTTTATGCAAAACCAGGATAAAGCCCAAAAAGGAAAAAAAAAGTAAATTAACAAATTTAATGCTTGATAGTGTTATCAAATGTTTAACCAAATGAGATATATAGTTCATGTTTTCCATCATCTAAACATATGTAATTCAAGTGCAGAATTTCATGATGAATTGATTGATACATACATATAAAATTTTAAGTTCGATTGTATTTTAAAAATATGTTGCATATTAATTTCTAAATTTTATTTTTGGAAATCCATTCACATATACATAATAGTTAGGTATATTTAATTTGTATTTTATCTTTATATCCTCTTATCGCCGTAATTGATCTTTCACTACTTTATTATTTTTTTGTGTGATATTGTATCACTACAAGAATTTTGCAAAATTCCAACGGAACAAATCCGTTGGAGTTTCATCTAAAATCCGTTGGAATTCCTAATTCCAAGAAAAACCCTCGTTGGAATTTCCAATTCCAACGGATTTAACATTCTAACGAAAATTTCAATGGACATAGCCCATTGGAATATCAATTGGGGATAACGATAATTCCAACGGACATAGCCCGTTGGAATATTAATTACAACGGAATTTTCGACGGATTTAGTCCGTTGGAATATTGAATTGAAACGCTATTTAAACTATTTTTTTTAAAATTTTTTCATAGTTTAAATTTTTTTTCAATTGGTCAATATCCATTGGAAGTTCCATTGAAAATCAAAAAAATTTCAATAATTTTT
>JANHAO010004067.1:0-24902 GCA_026873985.1 Saraca asoca
GATGAAATGCAACTTAGGCAAACCAGATACCAAATCTTTCTTGGACAATTTTCCAATTAGTTCCATATTAATATGTCCTAATCTTTTGTGCCAGATCCAGGTATCATCACTAAAACTAACTAAACAGGTAGAATCCAATTTAAATTCATAATTTAGATCAAATAGGTAGACATTATTAACCCTGTGTCCTACAAGCTTAAGTTGATTATCAACGTTATTCACAACTAGGCATTTATTTGAGTTAAAGATAACCTTATTTCCTTTGTCACAAAACTGACTTATACTTAACAAATTGTGTTTTAATCCATCTATATACAAAACATCATTAATATAACACTCTGAAGACTTACCAACTTTACCTATTCCTTTGACTCTTCTTTTGGAGTTATCTCTAAAAGTTACTTTACCTCCATTCATAGGTGTGAGACAAATAAACTCATCTTTGTTTTTAGTCATATGTCTTGAACATCCACTATCTAGAAACCATAAATTTGTGCTTTGTCTCTTACATCCCTATAACACAAAGTTTATACTAGCATTAGTGGTACTCATTGACCTTTGGGTCCATAAGTGTTAGTAGACATAATAGAAGTTTTTCTAGCAGTTGTAGATTTAGATAACCATATCAGTCTTTCATTAGGTTTCAACGGGTAAGTACCATTTCTAAAATAGCAGTTTCTAATATGATGTCCCTTGTGATTACAATAAAAATAGGTAATTTTAGCAGGGTTCCATTTCCTATGTTTTCTATAGTTCTGCTGTCTGAATCCCAAATCATCTTTATTATAGGAAAATTTTTGGTTCTGCCATACATGTTCTAATCTTTGGTTGTTGTCTAAAAAATTCTACAATTTCTTTGTTAGAATTTCAATTTGAGATTTATATTGACAGCATTGCTGACAGCCCTTTTCAATTACAGCTGTCAGTTGTCTATTTTCTTTTTCTAAAAACTTAACTTTTTCATTTAGAATTTTCTACTCATTCTTAGTAATACTTAATTTCTTTTTAGTATTTACTAGTGAATCATACAATTTAACACAAACATCATCCAAGTCCTCATCATCACTATCATCACTAAAATCCTTTTTAGATTCACTACTAGATTCATCACAATTAGAAATAGAGTAGAAAGGGTTTTTGCTGAATACCACAAGGTCATAACTATGTTTCGCCATAAGGCATAACAATGCATCTTCTTCTGATTCATCTTCCTCTGTTGTGTCAGGTTCTTCATCATCCCAAATAGCAAAATTAGATCTTTTATAAGACTGCTTTCTCTTCTTTCTCTCATTTTCTAGCTACTTCTTCAAATAGATTGGGTAGTCTAGTTTGATATGCCTAGGTTTCTTACATTCAAAGCAAGTAGGAACAGTGATGACTGAACTTCCTTACTCGATTTTGCCATTGTTCTTTCTTTGCTTACTTTTCTTGTCTTTTAGAATTCTCTGCAATTTCTTGCTCAACAAAGCCACATCTTCTTTATTGATTGTGTCTGCATCAGTTTTAGATTCTCCTTTATCAGATTCAGCTGCTTTGAGTGCAATGGTCTTTTTATTTTTGTCATCTTCATTCTTCTTGTATCTTCTTAGTTTAAGCTCATACTCTTCTAGATTGTCAAACAACTCCTGAATCGTAGGAATGCATATCTTTAGTGATTCTTTAATTGCAGTGACCTTTAGCTACCACTCTTTAGTCAAGGATCTCAGAATTTTATACACAAGATCTACATTCTCAAATTTTCTACCAAGTAGAGTCAAGTGGTTAGTGATAGTAGTGAATCTTTGAATTAAATCTTTAATAGACTCACCCTCTTCCATTTTGAACATCTCATATTGTGACACAAGCACATGTACCTTTGAAGCTTTTACCTGTGAAGTGCTCTCATGTGTAATTTCTAATGTGTCCCAAATTTGCTTAGCAGTAGAGTAGTTAGAGATTCTTTCATATTCATTTAGTGACAGGGAGTTTGAAATAATCCATTTTACTTTTGCAGCCAGTAAATGATTCTTTCTTTCATTTTCAGTCCAAAGAGATTTAGGCTTGAGTTCTACTTCACCATTAATAATAGTCCTAGGGGGTTCATATCCTTCTTCTACCAATTCCACATCTCCACATCTATAGCCTTAATAAAATCTTCCATCTTCTATTTCCAATAGGTATAGTGCTCCTTATTGAAACCAGAAGGTTTATGCATTGGCAGACACTCAGGCAATAAGAAAAAGTTAGAATCCATATTTTTTAAGAGAAGATACAGGTGTATCAAGAGTCAATGCTTTGATACCAACTGACAGTCCCAGTAAAAATTAAATTAATCTTGCCCTTTTCCCATTGGGGAATTTGTATACACCTTTATCAAATATTAATGCTTTTTTTTGATAAGATATGCAAAAAATTGATAACTAGTAAGTGTGAAGATGGCAAAGATTAAAGATTAATAGCAAGAACAATCAAAATGTAAATAAAGAAAGAAAAGTTGAAGACATAGGTCTTTAAAGTGGTTCAACTTGAATTGAAATCACAATTCAAGTCTACTCGACTTAATCTTTCTCAACTAAAAGACCTCTTGAATTAAGAATAAAAACTATCAGGGTTTACCAAGCTCCTAAAATGCCAATTTTACAATAAATACACAAGAATTTAAATAGGCTTCTTGCTAACTTAGAAGAATTGGAACAGGCTCTTCTAAACCTATACATATTTCTAAATCCTAGAAATCTCAAATAAAAAGAATAGAAAAGGATTGAAAAATACAATACTAGTATTTGAGATGAAAATCTCAAACTATCTAAGATAAACTCAATTAATCTTTAATCCAAAACTCTTAAATAAATATGAGAAGTTTGATGAGGTAGAGAGAAAAATGTTTTTAGCTTTTTATCAAATGATTTTGCACTGAATTGTGAAGAAAAAATATGAAAGATTGTTTACATAGGGAAGGCAGTTAGGCTTGAATAACTATTGTAACCGTCTGTAACAGAATAACTAACTTTCAGTTGTTGAATCAATGGTCGCATCAATTACAGGTGGTTACAACAATTAATTGGTGTGGTAATCAAAGCGTAGTCTATTATTCATAGTCTTTGCATTGATTACTGCATTGAAGTAGCCATTTTTTCCAACCTTTGGTAAAATAATTTTTCAAATCTATATTTCTTACATCGATTGCTACTTCGATTGCGATATGGATTTTTCATAAGTTCTTCAATGCATCAATGTGCAAATCGATTCATGTGTAAAAAATAGTTTCATAAAATCTTCTTTTCTTCAAGTGATTTTTCTACCTCACTGTTTAGTTAAAAATATTGGGATCAAATATCATTTGAACTTATTTATAAAAGATCCTATTAAAAAATAAATTCCAAAAAATTAATCTTGGATCTCTTGAATCTTGAATCTAATTTCTTTGAACCTACAAAACAAATCAAAATACTAAAGCATATTATTAGATAACATTGTTTTTCAACATTAAAACCAAGGAAAATATGTAACTAGTGTAATCTAGGCTAACACTTTGCTATGCCAAACTCTGCCTCCTTCACTCCTTCATTTCAATCTACCCTTATATTTCCTCTTTTAATATCCTTTTACAAGTGAGGTATCAAATTATACTATCTTAATCCTTAAAATTCATCACTTCATAGTACTTTCAATATTTGTTGTGCATAACATTTTCACTGAGGCATTTCATCGAACAATACCACTACATGATGAAACATGCCCACTTTGTACCTCTATTCATACCTCTAATAGTCGAATCAAATACTCATCCAAATACAAGATCATTATCACAACACCTACCTACTTTTATAACCAAGAATTCCCAAAGGTTCCAATTTCATACCTCACTTGATAGCCTTTGCTTTTCACAACTTAACAGACAGTCTTTGACTATTACAATTCACCAACAAGTCTTCCCATTCCCCCCTTGATGTCCTTCACCCACTTTTCCTCCCATGGTAATTAGTTAGCCACTGGTAACTTCTTTTTCCCTTAGACAACATTTGCCAATTGTTGCACAATTTAAAAATATAATGTAAATTTAAAATATATCTAGTCATATTACAAACAACACATTATGAACTATGTATAGACAAAAAATTTATCACCCCTGCACACCAACTGCCTTTTTAGGTTATGAAATGGGATCTCATTTTCTAAATCTCCTCCTCTATAATTTATCCTCTCCATTCAAATATCATTGATAATCTATGGCTACAATTAATCTTGTCTAATCTTAAAGGCTAATAACTTGCCACCTTACCTGGGGTTCCAAAGCTTGACCTTATAGGCTTGCCACAGTAGATAACCCCTATGTATAAACATATATTATAACATATAACATTTTTAAATATATATTTTATCAAAATTTTATTATAAAATATAATATATTTTTATATTATTAATATATTACCTCATTTTTTATAAGTATAGTTGTGGTTGTAATATAACTTTCTATTTTGAGACAATTTATCATTTATGTTACATTGGGCGGAACTAGAAATTTTTCCTTGCGAGCCAAGATTCACACACACATAAAGCGTTATTGAAAAATATTATTAAATAAATTAAAAATAATTATTTATAGTTGTTGACGTCAGATTTTGGTAATGGTCCAAACTCCGGCCAACTGGGGGGATTCTTCGAGATCTCTGACCTTTGTCCGATTCAAGTATAGTAAAATAGCAAAATAAACAAAGATGGAGGGAAGAGTAGAGAAGGAGACATGAGGTTTAACGTGGTTCAGCCAAATCTGAATATCACCGGACCCTACGTCCATGGTAACATGTTATTGTGATGATGTTTTTACAAGGTTACAACACTCAGGTTCTCTCTTTCTATTCCGACAGAGTCTCTGCTTGTGTTCAGGTCCTCTCTTCCTTACAGAAGGCTCCTCCCTCATTTTTGTAAAGGAGAGGAGGTTACAATGGTAATTACATATATAGTAAGCATGTTACATTAACATTTAATGTACAAGATAGAATATATAGAGTAAATCTCCTTTTTTAGCTACTACAGATTATCTTCTGTAAGCGGGTCCCATTTATCCATCATGGCAGGATATGACATAGTCTTCTGTTTGGTGAGCTCCATGTCGCTAATCACACTCTACCAACCAGATCGCGTAGTCCAGGGTTGTGTGTATCATCAAGGAGAAAGGGTTGAGCTCATTCTGCCACGTACGAGCTCGAGTTGATGAGGTCTCCTCATGATGCAACCTGGCGACGAGGTGATCTGGATGCTCTTTGAGCTAGTCCTTTTGTCGCTCTTTGAACTGTCTGCAAGTCCATTTAGTTCGAACTGATCTTCACATATAACATAAGCCTCCCAAATCTCAGCTCACTTTACAGGCTAGGAGTTGAAACTCTCCAATTTTTGATCAGTCTGCGTCTTCCCTCGAGACTATCGTTTCATCTACTCTAGGCCATATTTCCCATGACATGTGTCTGATAGTTATTACTGAGTCAAACTTAGCATTTTTCGAGGCCACAAATGATGATGGTTGGGGGAATGAATCTGGATTCTTTGATGGAGCTAGCCCTGGCTCTATATAAAGGAAAAGCAATCCCTTTTGTCACTGCACTGAGCAAACAATAGAGTTTCCTGATAAACCACCATCGTTTCTGGCGTTCTAGCCTTCCAAAGAGGCGTGTATGGTCTGCTGCATAAAGGGTCTAGAAGACTCAGCTTCTCCGCTAATATGGAGAGATCTCATATGGATCTTAGACTGCATCCTCTCGGCTCTGTTGTGAGGTAATTATTCGGCAAGCCAAGCTCTTGGCACTTCCTGATTAGATTCCTTCATGAATCAGACGAGGAGCTGGAGGCCGGAGAAATTAGGAGCAGTAATGCTCTTTCCCTCTCCATCGACGAGGGTCATTGAAGAGGAGTCCACCATTTGAGAATGCTCCAGTGAGAGAATTTTTGGGCACTCAGAGCAGTTTGGGGGCTCTAGTTGGCAAGGGTTTGGTCTTTCCTAGCTAGTTCTTCTTCTTAGTCATAGGTTTTCCCTTTTGCATATTGATTAGCTCATATTCAGAGCTTTCTGATGTATATCTGCCTCGTTGAGGTCTTTTGATGAATAAAATTTCTCTTTACAATTCCTGTTTGTTGTTCTCATTTCTCATGTAAACATTTTGGTTTAACCAATCTATGTAACCTACGCATAATCAGAAAATAGTATGAGTCGTGGGTTAGAGCGATCTCTTACTTGGGTCGATCCTATGGCCAAATAAATAGACAAGTTAGTATGGGAATCATAAAATAATAAGATAAGTTCGCATGAAAGTTATGAACAGTTGGTCGCATGTGAGCTGTGAAGTAAAATGATTCCATTGCCTTAAGCAAATAATCAATTTGTCAATTCCTTACGCTTTAGCAATCACGAAGTCACACTAGCGTTAAGTGTTTAAGAGTGCCTCCACATCTCAATGAGCATACAACTATGCTATCATAGCAAGTTTATTTTAAGCGTCTCCACGCCTCAGTGAGCACGTAGCCACGTTGGTTAAGTGTTCCTCAATTCTTCTCCGAAATGAGTCCCGGAAGGCTACAACCGGACCAAAGGCCGCGGTTGGCATAAGGTTACCTAAGAAGCTTTGGGGAAGTTGACCGCATGCAAGCTACGGATACTACCCATTCTTGGAAGCAAAGTGCAGAGCAAAGAGAGAAAAATGACAATGTCAGGCCAATTATCTTTCAATTTTCCATAAAGTAAAGGGAAAAATATTTACATTCCTTCCAAAGTTTACAACACATTGTCAATGTATAATTCGGACTGAGCCCCCAGCTCTTGGCTGATATTACATTGAGAAGGCTGGGGTTGTTGCCTTACGGGTTGCATCACGTACTCTCTTGGTCGTCCCCTTCTGATCAGGTCCTCAATCACCTCCCTGAGAGCTCAACAATTTGAGGTACCATGACCGGTCTCATTGTGATAGGCACAGAATTCTTCATGGTTCCTCCATTTATAAGGGATCCTAAAGGGCAAAGGTACCCCAAAGTCTTCCCTATCCCTTTCTGTCATGAAGATCCTATCTTGAGAATCAAACAAGATACTATACTACTTGCGACAATCCGAATGTCAAGGTCATTCACTCTTGGGCCTCTTGGACTTCTTTATTATCTGCTCGGCAGAGTGATCACCCTGTTCTGTGTTGCTCCTCTTTTTACCGTAAAAGAAGCTGGCTTTTTTATCCTTCTTGTCAGACCTTTCCAAGCTAAAGGTCTCTTCTCACTTAATCTGCTTAGCAGCTCACTCGTAGAACTCGGTGAGGTCCTTGACCAGGGACTTGTACAGACTCTTGTATAACTTTTCATCTTTGTGGAGTCCTACGGAGATGGTGGCCAACATGGTTTCTTCAGATGGATTCTGCACCAAATTTGCTTCGAGTTTGTATCTGGCAATATAGTCATTGAGCAACTCATGCTTGCACTGAAAAACCATAACGAGGTGGCAGAAGGGCATAAGTTGTCTCTTCAACACTCAATATTGGCCGATGAATTTCTGTTGGTAGTCTTCCTAACTGCCAATTGAGCAAGCTGGGAGGCTTCTGAACCAAGTTCAAGGCACACCTCCCAATATGGTCGAAAACACTCGGCACTTATTCAATAGGTCTATTGTTTGCAAGTCCATCTAAACATTGAATGCGTCCACATGATCATAAGGGTCGGAATCCCCATTATACAAAGGGATCATAGGGACCTTAAGCTTGAGAGGGAAAGTTCGAGTTTCAATCTCCTCAGAGAATGGTGACCATTCCTCATAATGAGCTCGATCACCTGGGGTTCAAAGATGTTCCTCCAATAGGATTATTTTCTGAAATAGTTCTCCAACTAATGGGTCTCATGCCCCAGAGTGCTGACTGGAAGATTGTTGGATCCTTTGATCCCCATTGTCGCGAGGGTTGCGACTTGGGGTCTGCTCTCGTGAGGAGTAAGCTGGAGAGTCACCTTGGTTTGGGTCATCCAGACACTGAGTTTGCTGCTACTAGAGAACATTCTTAGGCGTTGAGGCTTCAGCTTGTCTCTGCACACCTTGTGCTAATAACATGACTGCTTTAGTCAGTTCTCCCATCATGTGTTTAAGCTTCTCTTGGCGTTGAAGCTAGGTTTGCATTCTGTCAACACCATTAATGATGGTGGTTGGCGGAACAGAACTGGCTGGAGGGATACCAGTGGTTGTGCCGATGACTAGAGTCATGGAAGAATCCGTTGTTAAGACATGACCCTTTGGAAGACTGGGTTGTGCAGTCAAAACTTTGGTTGCTCTTCCCTTGTCCATTGCAGCATGAAATGAGCCAAAATCAAGTGAGATCCCTATAGACGGCGCCAAAAACGTTAACGTCGAATGTTGGTAATGGTCCAAACTCCGGCCAACGGGGGGGATTCTTCGGGATCTCTGACCTTTGTCCGGTTCAAGCATAGTAAAACAAGAAAATAAACAAAGATAGAGGGAAGAGCAGAGAAGGAGACACAAGGTTTAACGTGATTCGATCAAATCTGGATATCACCGAACCCTACATCCACGGTAACGTGTTATTGTGATGGTGTTTTTACAAGGTTACAACACTCAGGTTCTCTCTTTCTATTCCGGCAGAGTCTTTGCCTATGTTCAGGTCCTCTCTTCCTTACAGAAGGCTCCTCCCTCATATTTGTAGAGGAGAGAAGGTTACAATGGTAATTACATATGCAGTAAGCATGTTACATCAACATTTAATGTACAAGACAGAATATACAAAGTAAATCTCCTTTTTTAGCTACTGTAGATTGTCTTCTGCAGGCAGGTCCCATTTGTTCGTCAGGGCAGGATATGACTTAGTCTTCTATCTGGCGAGCTCCATGTCGCTAATCACACTCTACCAACTAGATTGTGCAGTCCAGGGTCATGCGTATCATCAAGGAGAAGGGGTTAAGCTCGCACTATCGCATACGAGCCCGAGTTGACGAGGTCTCCTCGCGATGCGACTTGGCAACGAGGCGATCTGGATGCTCTTCGAGCTACTCCTTTTGTCGCTCTTTGAACTGTCTACAAGTCCGTTTAGGTCGAACCGATTTTCACATATAACAATAGTATTTTTAATTTTATTTTAAATTTTGATGTACTAACATATTAAATATTTTTTAGTTAGATAATTATTATTGTACTACTTCAAATTTTTTTAAGTGATTGAGTGGATAAAATTTAAAGTAGAACTCATAGGTTCAAATGTATCAATGACTCTTTTATGCCATAAAAATGACTATTGTGAAAATTTCATACTAAAAGATCATCAAAAAAATAAAAGATAATATAAATAAGTTATTTAGATATGGTGACTTTTTTAGTGAAAATTTGAAGTACATTGACATAAAATTGTAAAGTACAAGCATGAATGATTCAAGAAAATGAGAACAAATATGATTCAAAATCCATATATATATAACACAATTAACCTATGAGGAAGATAATATTTTATATATACTTAATTCCAAATTCATATATATAACAAGACTCTCAACTATAATTTTATGTCATTAATGATATAATCTATCAGAAAATTATTTTAAAATTATTATTATAAGCTAATAAATGTTAAAAGATTTTACTTGTAATTTAATATGATAATTTTTTAAAAGAGAAATGAATAACAAAAGACATCATATAATATAAATAATTAATAACTAACATTCTATCAAGTTAAAAGAAAAAGTTTGATTTAAGTTTGCATTTGGGGGTCAGCATCAAAATTTAGGGTACTAAATATACAACATGTACATAAGTGTGTAGGAAAATCTTGTGCATTAGGGGCTAATGTCCCTAACCCATAAGGCAGTTCCACCCCTGTATTCTTATAATATGAGTAATAATATTATAATATTATCTTCTATCATTTTTTTATTTATTTTATATTGATATGTTGCTAAACATATTTGGTTCATAAGTTTTTCTATGCTATTAAATCGCTAATAAAATAATCTAATGTTATAATAGATTTCATCTTAATGAGTCGAGACAAGCTGCTTATGAGTTTAAGTTAAATAAATTAGTTCAAATCGAGTTTAAATTGAACCATGAGTTGAGGAAACTTAAAATGAGTCAAACCTAAGCCAATACTAACTCAGCTCTAATCACTGAACTAGAACCAAAAATATAATATATAACAGAAGAGTTCTTAGGACTTTTAAAAAACTCTGTGGTGTTGGTGGTTAGGCAAGTAGTGTAGAAGTAGGTGAATTTTAGGCTTTCAACCATTATCAGGTATTTAGCATAAATCCTAGTCTTTTTTTTTATCGATATTAATTTCAAATTTGGTGGTTGTGGAGAATTTTTGTTGTAGAACTATATATACTCTATTGTTAAATTTGTATCTCTGGATAAAATATGGTGAGAGAAAGTAAACCTTTTAGATTGAAAAAGGATTTTGTAAAGCAAAGTGTGCACCCATTGTTTGTCAAGGAGGAGCCTATTGAGATTTTGCTTAGAGAGAAATCTCTAAAGCAACCCATACCTCCTAAGGTTAAGTATGAAGACTGAAGTATGTCTTTTTCAGTCAATTCAGCAATTTAGGCATCTCTAGGTAATGGTTGGCCATTTTTTGTGACTTTTTTTTTCTTTTTTGCAAGAATTTGAAAATGAATGTGTTGATGCATTTGCATAGAATAATCCTTCTTTCTTGGCCATTTTTAAGACAATTATTGATAAGAAGTTCAACGCTATGATTATGGATGCATTAGAATTCAAAGCTATCAACATTGTTCAAGGGGACGTGAATAATTTACAAGATAAAATTCATATCTTAGAAAAAACTAATAAAGATTTATTGAATCAAATTAATGATCTAAGAGTGCAGTTAAGTCAAGTGCACAAAAACAGGGAGCACATTAATGATTTGAAAGGTGAAATTCAATAATTAGAGTGCCACAAGGCTACCTTTGAGCAACAAGTGAAAGAGTTGACAACACTTGTGAAGGATGCAAGCATCTCTTTTCATTTCAATCATCTTAATCAAATGAAGGATAAATTACTCTCTACATAATGTTTTGGTGCCTCTATTCCTACTAGTCAAGGGAATTTGGTCTTAACTTTATTCAAGAAAGAAAAGAATATTTGCATTTGTTTGAATTGTAGCCAAATGAGACATTACAAAAATCAATGTGTTTAGGATAAAAGTGATTACTTTTTTTTTCTTAATGATTTTATGATATGCACATTTTAATTCCAATTCTCTGTAAGATACGACTTCAATTGTCATCATGCTCAGCCAACATCCCCACCTTATATTTATACACTTAACAAGCATTCCATGGTTATGAAGGATGCCCCTAAGGAAAATCATAACATCAATTTCTCACAAGATTCATTGATTTAGAATTTAGTGTGCATCAAGACTTGAAGGATGCAGGATAGTTTGATAAGTACAATTTTGATCCCCAGCCTCATGGAAGACTACAATGCAAATTCTTTCATATGAGAGATGGTTTTCATCCAACCAATTCAAGAAAGTTGCATCATATCACAATTACAAGTAAAAGGTATGACAAGCATAACTCATTCTCTATGTCTCCTCTAAGAAGAATAAAAAAACATAAGTCCAATCCAGTGGATCTTTTTTAGTTGCCTCTCAAACTAGGATTATCATGGTAAAAGCCTATACTACTATGTGTATTAACCTTTTGTTTTATTGTTTCAAGTTTTTATGTTAGTATTTCATGTGTTATGTTAGCTTTTCAGGTTTTTTTTTTATTTTGTGTTGTCTATTTTAGGTTTGTTTCTTGTTGTGGGTGAAAATTATTCTTGCCCAAGCAAACCAAAGGCTCAACAGAGATTAAGTTCGAACGGCGTTGAGCTCACTAAGGACAAGTGCACAAGGTCCTAACTCATGAATTCGATGAATTGTCCCAGCTCACCGAATTCTGAATTCCAGCTCGTATAGAGATCAAGCTCGTCCCCACTGCTCGAAGAGTAGCAGTGACCTCCCACTAGGGATCTCGACTCGCTAAGGCCAAGCATCCCCCAAGGGCTCCGTGAAAAGAAGTCTCAAACAGGCTTGCATCGAGTCTGCATTCTAGTCAACCAAAGGGGCCCATCCCATACAAAATAACCTAAAGTAGCCAGATTGCAAGGGTTCTTCTATCTTCTGCATTTATTTCTTGATATAATAGAACTGTAGCTTGTAATCATTGTATGTAACCTTTCTCCCTCTATAAATAGGAACTCTCTATTAGGAAAAAAAAAAAAGAGGAAAAGGCCAAAATTGCCATAGAAAAAATTGTAAAAATCTCCTTTAAATTAATAAAAAGCTTTACCATGGACGAAGGGTCCGGTATCGCTCGGATTTAGTCGAACCATATTAAAAATATTGCATTCCGTCATCTTTCCTCCTCTTCACCATCTCCATCATCTTCCCCATTGCAAATCTCCCAAACCAGAAAATAGCTTAAGGTTCAAGAACCACACACCCATTGACAAGAATTTGGTAGAATCAGATTCCACCATCAACATTTTGGCGCTAGCAAAAGGGCCTATCTGTTTTCTGTATCTATTTTCTGGACTACTCATTTTTACAGTAGCAATGGTAAGGAAGAATCACTTAAAGTTTAACCACTCCAGTCATTTAACCAATAGATATTCCTATTGTGGGGGCTCATCATCATTCTGCTACTACCCCTGGAACTAAAGAGGCGCAAACACCCAGCCGACCCTAACCAGTACTCGAAAATGTGGTAAGAGAGTTGGCTGAAACTATTAAAGCACTAGCACAGGTGCAAGCCCAGGGCGCCCAAAGGCAAGAAGAAATCTTTACACAGCTTCAATAGCTATGTGAAGGATCCTGAAGAGAAACTCATGAAGACCGCAATACTCAGCGATCCAGGGGCTCGCAACGAGCTGAAAGCTTTGGCCTGCAATCTGAAACACAAAATCTAGTGATAAAGGAAGTCTTTCAAAGATTGAAACAACTAGAGGAACACCCTCAGTCTTGAGATAACCAACCTCACCATGAGGAAAGCTCACCATTTTCTGTGGAGATCGAAATGTAACCTCTCCCATAGAAGCTCAAAATATCCATAATCCTGTCGCACGATGGAAACAGTGATCTGTGCAATCACCTGGATGTATACAATGTCCAGATGGATCTCCAGACAGCTGATCCTTTGATAAAATGCCATATCTTCCCAGCCACACTAGGAAGCATATCTCGAGCATGGATCAAAAGCCTCCTGGCCTGCAGTGTTAATAGTTAGGAGGAATGTGAAAGGAAATTTATCGATCAATATTGAGCACTGAAGAGGTAGCTCGCATCCCCTACCATCTTGCAATGATCTTTTAGAGCAAGGATGAGTCGCTGAAAGACTATATAGCCAGGTTCATGCACGAAGCTAACTCCATGGAAAACACCTCAAAGGAAAACATCCTAACTGCAATCTCGATGAGGCTCTACAAGGACGGGAAGCTATACAAAAGCCTTTACAAGTCCCTAGCTCAAGACCTCACTGAATTCTATGAGCGAGCTACCAAACAAATCAGATGGGAGGAAACCTTTGAAACAGAGGAGCCCAAGCAAAAGGCAGGTGCCAGTGGTCCTATCACAAGTAAAAAGATAAGCAGCAAGAGTCACGACTTTAGTCCTCAGCTTACTAAAAAGGTAAAGCTATAGCGATCCTAACTTAGAGGTTGCTTTGAAAGCTACAATATCCTATCAGATACGTAGGATAGAATTTTTATCGCGGAAAGGTATAGAGAAGATTATGGGAAGCTAAAACCCATGAGAGGTCCTACCAAACTAAGAGCTCTAAGAAGATTTTGTGCTTACCACAACGAGGTTGGTCACACCACCTCAGAATGTTGGGCGTTAAGGGATGCCATAGAAGACCTCATCAGAAAAGGTTATTTGTAGGATTATGTGGTCAGGCCGTCAGAGCATCAAGCTCAACAGACTCAACGGGTTGCCAATCAAGAATAAGAACCTGCCATCAGAACCATATTCTAATCCTGAAGTAAGATACAGATTCTGATGATGATGCTTTGAATTTTTTAATATCTTCAACAAAATGCTCTACATTCATCCTTATTCACAACCGTGTGGTTAGAACATGAACAACATTGGCACAACGACAAATTACCTTTTTGCCACATCGCAACAACAACTGGGGGTGAGATGGCGCAAAGCCTACCCTGAGAAATGAAAATTCATTCGAGGTTAAGATGATGTAAAGCATACCTCATGACAACGAAAACACAGGTGAGACAACACAAAGCCTACCCTAAGAAACAAAAACTCGTCCGAGGGTGAGACAGTGTAAAGCCTACCTCATGGCAATGAAAACACAACCGGGGGTGAGACAGTACAAAGGCTACCCCAAGAAATGAAAACATAATCAAAACTTAACTGGGGTGAGATGGCGTAAAACCTACCTTGAAAAATGAAAAACACATTTAAGGGAACGACACAAAGCCTACCTCAATGACACATACAAAACTTAGCATGAACACTCAAAACCCAGCAAAGAGCTATTATCTTCCTAAGATATGAAGACGCTACAAGTTGTCAGAAAAAGATGCCATAAACTCATCGTAACTCTCATGCGAACGAGTGTTCATAGCTCGCTAACAAAATCCTTCCAAGGGTAGCTCGCATGCAACCTGGCGAAGTTTTGCTTGTCATAGATCAAGGCAACCGTATGCTAAAATTCATTACACCAAAGTAGCAGCTGATTGGCGAAACAAACATTTTATTAATTTGCGATAATGTACATCATCGTTAAGAACGGATAAAATCATTCGATACAACATTCAAGGAGCTATACAAAAGAGCTCATTCATTAAAAAGGCTTCATTTAGTGAGGTAAATTTACATCAGAAGAAGAAAAATACAAAAGCAAAAGTAAAAAAAAAATCTAAAGCTATTGTTAAAGGCAGAAAACCACCAACTGGGAGACGAACTCCCACCAACAGAAAGGCCAGCAAGCGTGACTGCTTCTGCTTATATTCCTCCTCATCTGACAGTTCCTCCAGACCCAGAGTAATTCAAAAGGGCACCAAGAGTCCGATTGGCAAAGTTGGATTCTATGGAAGGACCAGGGGGAAATAATTCGAGATTTGCACAAGACTTCCTAGGAGCCAACAAAATGGATTTTGCCAAGAAGCCACATGCAACAGGCCATCTGCACCTCCAAATCTTCTGCAACAGACCATCCACACCTCAAAGAGCTTTAGTGGAAGCCAAACTTCCAGAAATATGGAAGGCTTTACTACAGAACCCAGCAGGCCATCCCATGAAAGAAGTAAGAAGAGCTTCTCATGCTTTATAAAACCAGCCCGGGTTCAATAAAATACCTAGTGGATAATCAGCCATCCTGGATTGAACAATCCAGAGAGAACAAAGTTGCCACGCCAACGGCCAGAAATTGAAAACAGAACAAAGTATGGTCTAGAGTAGGATGAAATGATAGAAAAGAAAACTGAAATGACAATACAGTCAAGCAAGAACTTTGACTGAAAATGTAGATAAGGCCTCAAAAAAATTGCAACTCCTAGTCCGCAAAGTGAACTAAGAGTTAGGGGGCTTATGTTATGGGTGAAAATCGACCTTGCCCGAGCAAACCAAAGGCTCATTAGAGATTAAGTCCTAACAGCATTGAGCTCACTAAGAACAAGTGTGCAAGGTCCTAGCTTGCGATTTTGATGAATTGTCCTAACTCACCGAATTCCAGCTCGTATGGAGATCAAGCTCGTCCCCGTTGTTCAAAGAGCAACAGTTACCTCCCACCAGGGATCTCGACTTGCTAAGGCCAAGCATCCCCTAAGGGCTCCATGAAAAGAAGTCTCAGATAGGCTTGCATAAAGTTTACATTCCAGTTGACCAAAGGGGCCCACCCCACAGAAAGTAGCCTAAAGCAGCTGGATTGTAAGGGTTTTTCTGTCTTCTGCATTTATTTCTTGATATAACAAAACTGTAGCTTGTAATCATTGTATGCAACCTTTCTCCCTCTATAAATAGGAACTCTCTATTAGAAAAAAAAAAGGGTGGAAGAGGTCGAAATAGCCATAACAAAAAGCTCTGTAAAAATCTCCTTTAAATTAATAAAAAGCTCTACCGTGGACGTAGGGTCCAGTATCGCTTGGAATTAACTGAACCATGTTAAAAACATTGCATTTTGTCATCTCTCTTCCTCTTCACCATCTCCATCATCTTCCTCACTGCATATCTCCCAAACCAAAAAATAGCTTAGGGTTCAAGAACCACACACTCATTGACAGGAATTTGGCAGAACCAGATTCCACCGTCAACATTTCTTTTCCTTGTAATTGTTTCCAGTGTAACAAAAAAATTAAAATAAATAAAGTAGCATGTAAAATTAAACTTATGTATATAAAATATGAAAATATCTCAAACACTATCAAATTCATACTTTTATAAGTTCATAATAAATTATCAAATATCTTAAACAATTTCAAATAATTTTAGACTCTAACAAGTTCAAAATTCAAATTAACTGATATTAAATCTAGTTTTCTTATTTTGTGACATTCATCTATAGGGAAGGGGTTATATTTGATTATTTGGGAAATTGAACTTTAAATATATGTCTAATATTAAGAAAAAATAATGTTTTTCTAAATAGTAGTAAAAAAATCAACCAGTTCAACTATGTAAATAATGAGTGGCTTGCACAATTTGATCGGTTCATCACCAATTTATCATTTTTTAAACAATTTTTTTTTACAATTTCATGGTTTTTCAACTAAACTGATCAATTCGATCCTATTTTTTAATCATTAGTTTGAACTCGTAGAATTATCCTTTACAAATTTAGTATAAAATCTTAGATTTTAATAAATTTTTTTCATAGGTTGTACTTATAAAGAATATATAATATAAATTTTATGCAATTGAATCTTTCTTATTTATTTTTTGTACGGAGTTTATAGATTTTTTATTTTTTCAAGAACAATCATTTGCAAGTTTAACCTTAAAGAAATATAAAAGCAAAAAGTATTAGAGTAGTATCCTTTCTGTTAATCCTAAAGCTAGGAATGTAACACGCATAAAAACAATCATAAAAAAAGATACAATTGACATTGTTTATCAAAAGAGGAACCTCTAGCATGCTTTATCATTGCCATTATTATTTTAAATCACTACTCAGGTACATTATTCCAAACCAAAACAAAAGTAAACCTAAAAAGAAAGTTCTATCCATTTCCAGAAAAACAAAGCTCTCTAACAATTAAACTACATCATTTAGTTGTGAAAAAAAAAAAGAAATAGAAAGACTAAAAGAGATAGGAAATTTGCAATCATACATACTACAAAAAAATCCACATACATTTAATCTAAAATGGAAGAGAATTGAATTTCAATAAGTTTCCTTGGATCAATGAATTAACAAAGATCATCACTATCAATTTCGATTCAAAAAATCCACAACCTAATTTTTGTTGACATCAATCATTTCCAATAATACTTGAGTTCTTTTACTTGTATCTTCTTGCAATCACTAATGTGTCCAATTAGTTTATTAGTTAATATGAAACACACCATTTTAGTTAAGTGGTGAGTGCACCATTTAGGGAATATTTAGGCAGTATAGTGGTAGCAGGTTATAGTGACAAGTGTAAGTAAAATCTATTTTATGTAATTTCTAGGTTCTATAAAATCTAGTAGTGGGCTGCTTTGTAAGGATCACACTATTATTTTATCACGAATTAGCTAAAGCTTAAGGAAGAGCAGTGTAGATTCTTAGAGCTGCCTTTAATCCAAAATTTTGCCATTTCAATTGTTTTATTATTAGTTTTGTATTTTCACTCTTATCAGTTGTATTTATACCCTTTCTACTGAAAATAAACACAACCATGGTAAGTAATCAGGATTTAGAGCAATTTCAATATAGACATCAAGCCACAAAGGAGAAATTAGATGGTTTAATCAAGAGAATGGATGGCCTTGAATCCGAAATGCAAACTCAATTCTAGTCCTAATTAGAAGTCATTGAATAAATATTTATGTAATTTAAGGACAATAACTTAAAGGGGCCATAAGATCCAAACTTTGTTAGTTTTGGGGAATCAAGAGATAAGAAGGATGCTAAAGAGAAGCAAGACTAGTTAAACTCTAGAGGGAGTAACAAGGATATTCTAGTCTTAATTGGAAATCACTTAATAAATATTTATGTAATTTAAGGACAATAACCTAAAGGGGCCACAAGATCCAAACTTTGTTAGTTTTTGGGAGTCAAGAGATAAGAAAGGTGTTGAAGAAAAGCAAGACTAGTTAAACTTTAGAGGGAGTAACAAGGATTTAGAGGACAAAAATGAAAAAGATCAGAGATAAGTTTATTTTAGATTTTCCCAGATTTGATGGCCTTGGGTTCAGGACATGGAAGAGTAAATGTGAGCAATATTTTGTTTTAAGAGTCCATGAACCTTAAGCTAATCTTAAGGAGTTTGTAGTAAAAAGCAAACTCAACAACACCATATATGCAATCTAAAGGCATGGATTCGAACAATTGGAGATTCTTAATGCAAGATCTAGTTAGAAGGTTTGGTGGAGGTAGTTTTGAATATCCTTAGGCAAAATTAACTAATTAAAGCAAGTTAGGCTACTAGAAGAATATTTGGAAACATTTGATGAACTAACAATTAAAGCTCTTTTGTTCGATGAACAGAGAATGAGTTGTTTCCTATGAGGGTTAAAAAACCCTTGGAAAAGGCAAGTTGGTTATCTAAACCACAACCACTGAATGGAGCTACACATTTAGCCAAACTTTATGAAGATATCTTGATGGAAATGAGAAGGAATCCAACCCTTAAGTACATTCTAAAAATCCCTAACCAACCAAGACAGCCATTCTCAAATCCTTCGCCACCAAATCATAATCATAATCAACCTTCCAACTTTTCACCTTCAACATATTAACCCCCAAACTACTAGAAATATTCCCAAACTAAACTACAACCATATTCTTGTCAAGCTTACTCCAAACATCTGACATCATTCTCCTAAAACCTACAAATCCAATTTAATCTTAGCTGAAAACCTTCTAGAAATTCTGGTGGTAGCAACCAAACTAGAGCTATGTATTAACCAACCCACAAATAGTATCCCAAACCTTACCCTACCACAAGCATTCCTCATAATATTTGGTTTGAAATAAAGACTAAGGGTTTATGTATGCACTACGAAGAAAGGTGTTATGCTAACCATAAATGGAAGGGTTTAAAGTATTATGCTTTACACATTGAACCTATGCCAAAAGAAAAAGAAGAATTGAATCAAAGGGTAGTGAAAAAATCTACCATGCATCATACAAAAAATAAAACATGCCCTAAAAAAGTTCAAATTTCAACACATGCCTTGGAAGGCATAAAGGGGTATCATACAATGAAAGTGGATGCAATGGTTAAAAGGCATAAATTTATACTAATAATTGACTCAAGTTATAGTCACAATTTCCTTAACATAGAATGGGCTAAACTTCTAGGATGCAGATTATGTCATGCCCAAAGGTAGGGATAGCTCCTTGTAGTGCATAAGAGGCCATAGCCCCCTTAAGCTTTGAATTTTTTTTATTTTTCATCTAATTTTTTATAGGAAAATTGTTAGATTGATCCCCTACAAAATAAAATTATTAGATTGGTCCCCATACAACCTCTCACCCTCCACCCCTGCTCCAAGGTATAAGATTAAGGTCATTGCTGGGAAATCCATAGAGTCATCACACATGTGCATGATTCTTAAGTGGAAGACACAAGGCTTAGACTTTGTTACTGATTTTTTGGTGGTCCTACTTAATAGTTATCTATGATACTGTGAATTCAGTGGTTGATTACTTTAGGCACTATTCAATGGAACTCTAGTGCACTGTCAATGCAATTATAGTATCAAGAAAAAATGATCTCAAGGATATTCCACCAAGATTCAAGATGTGGAAAGATGATAGATTAATGAACAAAGCAATTAACTATGCCATATTATTCTGGTAGTAAGGATGCCTTAACAAAAAGGTATTCAACTTAGACAACCATGTGGTATAATTGCTCCAGACAACAATAGAGGCACTTTCACCCAAAAACAACACCAAGATCTCAGTTGTTATTTTAACAGTACCAAAATCTCTTAGAAACCCCCAAAAGTCTTCCACATTCAAAAGGATGTCATCGAGAAATTGGTTGGGAAAATGCTTAATTTTAGAGTTATAAGGTTGAGAGGTTTTATGTGGATTTTAGAAAGTTAAACTCTGTGACAACCGAAGGCAAATTCCTCATCCCTCTCATTGATGAGCTTTATATGGCAATGTATTTTACCAAATTTGATCTGACTATTAGCTATTATCGAGTTAAGATGTATACTAAAGACATCCATAAAACTACTTTCTAGATGCACTCAAGCTATTATGAAAGGTTAGTCTTACCATTTGGGTTATCTAATACCTTTCTACTTTTCAAGCCTTTATGAATGATGTTTTTAAGTAGTAGTTGAGGAAGTTTATTTTTTTAATGATATAATAATGTATAGTAGGACTTGGGAAGAACATTATACCATTTAAATTTCACTTTGGATCAATTAAAAAAACACAATCTATTTGTGAAAGAAGTAAGTGCATTTTTGGCCTCCAACAAGTAGAATACTTTATTCAATTGATATTTGTTGAAGGAGTAACTCCTGACCTAAGGAAAATTGAGGCTATACAAAACTTGCATGCACCTACATCATTTAAATTGCTATAAGAGTTTTTAGGTCTCATTGGATATTATAAAAGGTTCATTCAAAATTATAGCAAAATAGCCAAATCTTTAACACAGATGCTAAGGAAGGATGCATTCCAGTGGAACCCAATACCCTAGCAAGCCTTTGACAATTTCAAAAAGCTTATAACCTCACCCCTAATTCTATCTTTACTTGACTTTACTAAATCATTTGTGTCAAAAATAAATGCCTCAGAAGTAGGCATCGGGTAAATCAATTACTTTCATTTGCAAGGCACTTGGATCAAATTATCAAGCACTCTCTACCTATGAAAAGGAACTATTTGCTTTAGGATACTCATTGAAGAAGTGGAGCTCCTACCTGGCATTACTAGAATATAGACAATTAGTAGTGGTTTTTTAGTGGCGGTTGCCTGAACCATCAAGAAATACTTCTATAAACAATGGTTAAATTGACCACTATAGTATTTTTTTTTAAACATAAATAATTGAATTCAAAGGTGGTTGAGCAATGACATTTTAAGGAGCTGTCACTAAATACTTGTTGATTTAAGCTCCTACTCCTGCTGCAAACTCAGCTATGCATTTCACATAGGAAACAAAACTAAAATAAAACTTGACTATTCAAATTCGAAGACCAAAGATGCATGTCCAAATGATTGTATGTTGTATTGGGGTGTAAATGTAAGTAAAGAAACATACATGAGATACAATACTTCTAGATGGAAACTAAAGCATAAGGGGAATGAAGGGGATGCATCTAGTGGTGATAAAAAAAGAAATAAGAATATTCCGACAAAGATCTTGCATTACTTTCTATTTCAACCATGGCTGCAAAGATTGCTTGTGTCATCAAAGACTATAGAGTAAATGAAATGGCATGCTATGATAATAATAAAGATGGTTTGATGAGGCATCCAAAAGACTTTGAGGCATGAAAAACATTTGATTCCACTTATCCAAATTTTACATTAGACTCTCAAAATGTGGGACTTGGCTTGGCTAGTGATGGTTTCAATCCTATTAGGAATTTAAGCACCAATTATAGCACATAACCAGTTATTTTAATCCCTACAATTTGCCTCCACGTATTTGTATGAAGTAAACCTCCTTCATTCTTTCAATAATCATCCTTGGGAAGCAAATACCCATAAATGACATAAATTTGTGCCTTCAATCTCTTATCCAAGAATTGTAGGAATTGTGGGCTAATGGATCACAAACATTTAATTCATCCACAAATCAAAGTTTCAACAAGCGTGTAGCACTAATGTGGACCATTAGTGATTTTCCTGGACTTGAAAACTTATTAGGGTGGAATACATATACTAGCTTAGCCTATCCCATTTGTGACTTTGACGTAAGCTTCAACGTTCACCTTATAATAAGAAATCATGTTTCATATGTTATCATCATTTCTTAGATCTAACCTATGGATTTAGGTTTAATAAATCTTAATTTGATGGAAACACAGAGTTGAAAAACCCACCAAAAATATTGTCTGCCATTGAAATTTTGGAACAATTGGAGGATATTGATGTGATATTTGGGAAGGTTTCAAATTTTCAAGGATGCTGGAAAAAGATCTCATATGAAATTGATAAAGGAAAGTGGAACACAACAATGGAAAAAGAAGAGTATATTTTTTCAACTTCCACATTGGGAGTTTAACTTGTTGTGTCACAATCTTGATGTTATACACATTGAGAAAAATGTTTGTGATAATTTGATTTCTACTTTGCTCAATGAACAAGGAAAGACAAAAGATCATCTTAATGCCTGAAAAGAAGTCAAGCAATGAATATACCTCATGATCTCTGGGTTAATGATAATAGAAAGTATTATCCAGCTGTATTTTCTTCGATAAATGCTCAGAAAGATGTTTTTCTAAGTAGATTGAAGAATATGTTAGTGCCTCATGAATATTTAAATAACATTTCTAGATGTGTTGATTTGAAGCATTGTAAGTTTTCTGGATTGAAAAACCATGACTCACACATTCTTATGAAGCAATTACTACCATTGGCTCTGGGTAATATACTACCAAATAAAACATCAGCAGTTGTTGCTAAGCTTTGTTCTTTTTTTTTTTCAAACAACTATGTGGTAAAAATTTGAATATGATTGAGCCTAATAAGTTACAAGGCCAAATCATACTCACACTTTGTCATATGAAGTTGATATTTTCTCAATCAATTTTTATTGTAATGGTTCATTTAGCCATTCATTTAGTTGATGAACCAAAACATGGATAGCTTGTGAATTACCACTGGATGTATCCTATAGAGAGTTACATTTTGTTCCACTTCTTTACATTTAGATTAATTATTCAACAAGTTATAGTATTGTTTGTTTTGTACATGATAGGTACTTCGGTCATTTGAAATCCTATGTCAAAAATAAGGCTCAACCTAAAGGATCTATAATTGAAGGTTAATTAGCTGAAAAATATCTTGCATTTTGATCTAGATATTTGGATGGAATTGAGACTTGATTCAATCAAGTTGGACGTGTTGGTTACATCAGACTAGCTCTATGAATGAAAATTCCATCTCTTTAAAGATAACTTGACCAGTTGGAAAAGTGTCAACTATCATGCTATCACAATTGGAATTAGCATAAGCACATAGACATGTGTTATTTAATTCCATAATAGTCAATCCATTTATTGAGGAATTGAGGACACAAACAAACAAACAACTTAGAAGTCAAACTTATTTTGAAGCAAAGGTCACCTAATTAGCCAACAGAAAAGTTATTGAATGGTTTGTCAGGCATGTAAGTTTTATACTAATATGTTCATGAACATTACCTTAATGAAGGGTTTTCATTACCATAAGTAATTAATTTTTTACTTTCTTTATATCATGAACATTGGTAATCGAGAAGAGGCTTCTAATGATTTAAAGTTTTTGGTTCAAAAACCTCTTCCACTTGCTAAGAGATTCAGTGACTACAACATCAATGGCTTCAAGTTTCAAATAGCTGGTCAAGAAGAATGATTGAAAACCCAAAATAGTGGAGTGTTTACAACTACAGAGTTAGGATATTATGGAAGATTGAATTGATATTATTGAGCTGAATTGTTATGGTCAATTCTCTATTGTTTTATTCAAATGTGACTAGGTCAATACTAACGCTAGGATAAGAAAAGATCAATTACACTTTACTTCAATCAACTTCTCTTGATTGATTCATACAGGTGATTGTGAATACTATGATCCATATATCTTAGCTTCACAATCACAAATGGTTTATTATGTGAATAATGAAATGGATAAAGGATAGAGTGTTGTTATACACTAAAACTTACATAATTATATGATATGGTGGATGATGTTGAAGAATCATTTCTTGAGAGTGAGGCACATATATCTCAAGATTTAGGATCTTTCTTCTCTGGTGACAATTAATGCATGCAATTAGCAAGAAAGGATGTAGATAATGAAGTTATGGTTATAATGGATCTAGATAACATGAATTTTAACTAAATTATGGTATATTACATAAATAATTTTTTTATCACCTATATCTTGATGATTTTTTTTTTATTGTTTCATATGTTTTAATTATTTCAATGCTCTTTCATATTTACAATATATATTAATTATTTTGTTAGTCATGCCAAAGACTAAATGCTAGAAAGCCAAAGACAAAGTGCTATAAAGATAAAGTAAAACAATACGTGCTAATTCTAATCCTACACATTTTCCGCTATGTGGTCCTCTTTAACCTCTACCACAAGCTAATGTTGATCTGTCACCCTAGCGAAAACTTCCCCCTAGGCCACCATCCTAACTACAATATCCTTATGGGTCACCACCCTAGGTAGAAGTTCCTCTTGAGGCATCATAGGACTATCCACCATCTCAAGTTGCACCTAGAAGCCATTGGTGAGTGAACATTATAGGTGAATGTTTTCATATTTATAATCGATTACAATGTTAACTATATATACACATGTGCTAACCACACTTCCTTTTGTCACATAGATGAGTCAAGAAATACAAAGATGGTTTTCTTGAAAACTTCATATGTTTGGGACTTTGAAAATTGATGTGTGTTATTTTACTCTACAAGCGCACGGTGTACTTGTAGTAGAATCTGACGAATACAGGTCGTGTCCCATAGGGATCTTTATTATCAATTACCAACTGTTTGCAATGTAAGATGCCTAAATCAAATAAGAATAGTAAAAGTAATAGGGAGATAGAAG
>JANHAO010004068.1:0-24906 GCA_026873985.1 Saraca asoca
CGACCCGATGTTGCTCTATGCTACAAGTAGAGTAGAGTAATCCGGTTTTATAAATTACTAATTTGACGGCTTGACAAACCGCGATAAGTCAACAATCAAGGGATAGGCATTAGCAGACTTCATTGAAAAGTTTACTGAGCTAGTAGAGAATGAAATGGGGACTCCAGAAGAACCATGGTGAGAAATTTTCGTAGACAAGTCCTCTTGCAAGCAAAAAGTGAGTGCAGGAGTATTGTTAATCAGCCCAGAGGGACACAAAATCCTCTACTCACTGTAATTTGAATTTCAAGCCACCAACAATGAGACAGAGTATAAGGCACTGCTTGCATAACTTCATTTAGCAAGAAAGGTATGAGCTAAGAATCTGAGGATCTTTAGCGACTCTTAACTCATCGTTTGTCACATAAAGGGCAAGTACTAAGCAAAGGGATTGAAAATGGCCACTTACCTCTAGAAAGTTCAAAAGTTACTTAATAGTTTCCAAAAATATGAGATCAGCCAAGTCCCACAAGCCCAAAATGCGCATGTAAATGCATTAACTCACTTGGCTACAACCAAGGATTCAGATTTCTCAGATACAGTCCTAATGGAAACTCTCCCGTCACCAAGCATCGAGCAAAACAATGTCCTAACAGTAACTATTGTGGCCCAAGACTTATGGATAAGCCCAATCTTGAAATATCTGTGAGATGATGAGCTCTCAGAAAATAAGTTAGAAATGTGCTGAATACGAGCTCAAGCTACTAGATACTGTATTATTGATAACGTGCACTATAGAAAAGGCTTTTTAGCTCCACTCCTCATATGTATCAACGACCCTAATTGTGACATCGTCCTTGAAGATATTCACATTGGGCACTGTGGAAACCATGCTAGGGGTCTATCTCTAACTCAAAAAGCATTTCAGCAAGGTTTCTTCTGGCTAACCATGAAGAAGGATGCAATCAGCCTTGTGAAACGATGTGATAAATGTTAAAGGTTCTCTAAAGTTCCCCAAGCTCCTTCAACCAATCATCAGCAAATGGTCAGCCCTTGGCCCTTTGCGATATGAGGCATTGATCTGATCGGACCTCTCCCTATAGGTCATGGCAATTGCAAGCACGCAATGGTTGCCATCGACTATTTTATTAAGTGGACTAAAGTAAAGGAGTTAGCTGAAATCTCTTCCTCAAAGATTGAGAAATTTGTTTGGAGCAATATCATCAGTCAGTTCAGTGTTCCTCAGTAGATCGTAACAAATAATGGGACTCAATTCACCAGTGAACAGTTCATCAATTTCTGTAGCGATCTCAAAATTGAAAAAAGCTTCTCAGCGGTAAACCATCCTTAAGCTAATGGACAGGTCAAGGCTGTAAACAAAATCATCAAGCAAATCCTGAAAACAAAACTGGAGGCTAGGAAAGGGGTATGGGTAAACAAGCTTCTGAAAGTACTATGGGCCTATAGAACCACGACTCGCAGCACTACAGGAGAGACTCCCTTCTCTATGGTTTACGAATCTGAAGCAATAACACCAGTGGAATACGAAGTAACTTCTCATCAGAGAGCAACTTTCAATCCAGAGGAAAATGATCAACTACTCATTGCAAGTCTTGACCTCGTTAAAGAGCTAAGAGACACAACTTACCTCAAAATCGCAATTTACCAAGAACGGATTGTGAGATATTATAACAAAAATGTCTAAACTCAAAGCTATAGAGTAAGTGACCTTGTATTGCGACTTATTCTACCTAGAGCTTGCAAGCCCAGTAAGGATACCTTGGGGCCAAATTGGGAAGGTCCGTATATAATAAAGAAGAACCTGGGCAATGGATCATATCACTATACCAGCATAGATAAGGCTGAATTCTCTCGAGCATGGAATGTCGAGCATCTCCATCTATATTATCAATAAGAGTGAACTTGGTTTTGCAATTCTGTATTATTGTTTGAAACTGAATAAAGAGGTCCAAAATTCTTTTTCAATTGTGTTTACTAAAAGATCCCCCAATGTACATCTTGTCTGAAGCAAACTAGCCACAAAATTAGTCCTTTCTTATGCTCAATGAAGAGCTGAAACCTAGATAATATCC
Source organism: Saraca asoca (assembly GCA_026873985.1). Taxonomy (NCBI): domain Eukaryota; kingdom Viridiplantae; phylum Streptophyta; class Magnoliopsida; order Fabales; family Fabaceae; genus Saraca; species Saraca asoca. The sequence goes on from JANHAO010004068.1 coordinate 2,073, forward strand.
CACCTAGTCATCTCGTAAAGTCATGAAGCTCGTTAATTTGTTGATTCATATTAGCACTATAAGATCTACCTAGAATAATAGGCCGTAATTTAATAATTTCTATGTTCAACCCATTGATTATTCAACTCGATGCAATAATTGCTTGTAAATTGTTGATCAAGCATTTAAGACAAACAAATATTGAAAGAGCTTGAAAAGTAAACCAATTAATGCACACAACGAAGACAAAGATAAAAAAATCACACGGAAGTTTACAAAGATGGTTCAACTACACCCAAATTGTCAGTCAAATGTATCTATAGCATTAAAATAAAAATAAGACAAAAAATGCAACAACACAATCTAAGAGGATGCTAGAGGACCAGATGGGTCCTGAGGGGTTGAGGAGTCTACAGCAAGTGCAGGCAGATTTTCCATCACTTGTTCATCGAGTCCTATTATGGCTACTCCTTGCATCAGCGAGCTACTTTTAACCTGGTCATTATCTTAAATAGGAAGATCGCCAGCAGTTTTAACACCCGGAGCTAAGGCTACCTCCACATCCCTAATAAAGCCCTAATTGATCGCCTTGATCTCTCCACCGAAGAATGAGAAATTAAAGTCCAGATGCTTCTGCCACAAGGTATACATAAAACTATCTGTAGTCTCAGAGATTGTAGCTTCTTCAGCCTGAGCCACCATGGCTAACGTTTCCTCTTTGACCTTGGTGATCTCCTCCTCAGCTTGGGTAACCCTATCAACAGCTCGCTTGGCCTCTTTTTCAGCTCGTGCTACCTTCTCCTCAGCATGAATTACCCTCTCCTGAGCAACCAGTGTCTGTCTCTTGAGGACCTAAGCTCCCTTCACCAAGACAACTATCTCCTTTTGCCTTTGTCTTAGCTTGTCAAGAACCCTGTGAAGTCCTAAGGATAAGTTAACTATCTCTCGAGCCAAGGTCTCTTCAGCCTCCTTCCTCGTAGCCTCAGCACTCACCAATCTCCCCCTTAGCTTTATTGCCTCATTGGTCACTGCTACTAGGCTATTCTCGAGCTTACCTTGCTTCGCCTCCCAGCTTATGATCTCATCCCTTAGCTTTATCGTCTCCAGAACCCCCTTGAAAAGGATCACAAGAAGTTAGGATGTATGCAAAAAGAAAAAAGTAATACCGACCAGAAGGCAGTGACGAGCTAGTATGCCCCGCCAAGGTGTTACCCTGTATCCCTTCGTCCTCTAGAAACTTCATATGATAACTTAGTATCCGATCCATGTTTCTGTCTAGAATGCCATAAAATTCCAAGGTCTTAGGTCCAAGCCTTTAGAAACATCCTCTGGAACATCCTCATATTCTTCCTCTGGACCAATGGCAATCCCTTTCCCCTTATCAGTCTTTGTCTTTTGGGAAGAGGCTCGCCCAGAACTTCTTCATTACGATCCGGGGACCTCGGTACTCTTCTCTCGACCTCAAGAGGCCTCAATTATGAAACAGGAACTGGGGTGAGGAAGGTCTCCTCCACAATCACCAGAGAGGAAGGGCAGCTAGCATGGGTAGAGGCTGGAGCAGCAGCAAAGGAGGAAGGGCAGCCAGTGTGAACAAAAGCTTAAGTGCCAACAGAGGAGGAAGGATGACCAGCTCGAGCAAAAGTGGGAGTGGCAGTATGCCTCGATCTCACTGAGGAGGAGGCATGATAAGGTTGACTCTCCGCATATCATTTTGCTCCTCGAAGTCTGCTGGAGCAACCTCTCTAACACCTCATGCTCTGATGTCCAATGAGCTGTTAACAAGCTCAGTACCAAGGGCAAGAGAGAGGCCATACATCCACAGAATCTCTTCGTCAAATTTTAGATCATTTTGAAAATCTTCAAAGGTAGCGAACTGATCAAGCAATACGGCCTCCTCCTCCCTCAACTCTAGCCTATCCTTCCCAGCTCCCTCTATAAAAAGCACAATAAAGATTAACTCGAAATAAGGCAAAAATAAAATCAACATGTGTGCACTCAGCTCGCTTACCAGGATTCAAAACAAAACTAAAGTTTTGAAGACAATACAGGGATGGGCACGAGACACAAAACCAACAGGTCTTGTAGCGCCCTGCATTGGATTTGCCCTTAGCATCCCCTTGAGGAAGAATTTTCTTGTATTTAGATGGAAGGGCCGAAAGATAATAAATACCTTCTCATTGTCCAATACTTTTAATACTATAGAGATGACTAAAAGCCTTGGCCGAAGGGGGTGGAAGACTATTTCTCAAATAAACGAGGGCTAAAGAAATCAGATTCGAATATGCATTCGGAGTCAGCTAGATGAGGGAAGGTTTTAACTCATTTAAAAAATCAATTATGAAAGGTGCAACTAGAAGCTTAAATCCAGCACCAAGGTGTTGGATACTAATCGCTATAAATTTCCCAGGAGGATGAGCGACATGGTTGCTACAAGAAGGTGCTAGGACATGGCATTCTTTTGGAAAAAATTATGTTGCGGCTATCTCTTTAAGCTCTCTCAGCTTGACTATCAAAAGATGACGTATGAAACGGGAATGAGTTATAGACTCCTTGGGCCTGGAATGAGCTTCGAACTCACTAGCAACCTCGCCACTCTGGGAGGTCGCACCCCCAATGACATGGCGTGCTTCCCTGCTTTCTTCAGATTCAGTGTCTTCACTAACTATTAGGTGGCGGTGGTGTCTACGGGGCAGAGACATCTACACCAAAAAAGGAAAAAAAAAAAGAAATGATTAGGTCACTAGATACAGACCGATCCTTAACCCTAAACAATTCATCCTAAAAGGAAGGTCACTATTGCCTCAAGTCATCTAGACCTAAAACTCAAAGTATAATGTGGGTTTCGACTATTGGGCCAATGAAGCCCAGGAAACCAGTTGAAATTTCATCGCCACCAGAAACCCTAACATCTACTGGTAAACAAACTAAATACGACTAAAGAGAAAATACACGAAGACTCAGCCAGCATTCCAGTTTTCGTCAATAACAAACATACTCACAATGGCTTCAAAAATAGAAACTCAGAAACAACGAGTCAGAAAAAGAAGTTTACCGTGCTAACCGAAGAAAAAGTCCAAAGTATGAATGGAACTGATTCCTATTAATCGGAACTCAGTCTGGTGGACTCAGGAAACTAGAATAAGGCTAAAAGTGATAGACAACAGCGAACGGTCACAGAACCCACAAAGAAAGTGGAAAGGAAGAGTTTGGGTACCACGGACTCTAAATGACAGATAAAAAGGGGAAAGAGAGTTTTTCAACTTTTATTGCCCATAGACCAACCATCATATCTGAAAGCTCTTCGAATGACCGGCAATCCAACGACCCAGTGTATGTCAGTATTTTAATCAAACACATTTGCTGGAGACAGTAATCATTACACTGTCCGTAGAAATCGAAGAGTCACCTATGAAATGAGTGCATCAAATTACCTGCCAGACTGCAGATTACAACCATAAGATACAACCTTGGTTATTTTGGGACCAAATATTCGCAGCTCTTTTGCGACCCAATATTCGCAACTCTCGTGGGATCTGTTCCTCACTACAGCTCAGGGCGCACCTAATCACCTATTGTCAGCTCGAGTATACCTAATCGCCTTACGATTTCATGCTAGTGCATACGCACCTAATCACCCACTGCACATCTCACCTCGCTATAACTCAGGTGCACCTAATCACCCTCGCGATCTCATGCCAGTGAGTGCGCACCTAATCACCCTCGCGATCTCATGCCAGTGCATGCGCACCTAATCACCCATTGCGTATCTCACCTCACTATAGCTTGGGCGTATCGAATCATCCTTACGATCTCATGCCAGTGCATGTGCACCTAATCACCCATTGTCAGTTCAGGCACACCTAATCACCCTCGTAACCTTATGCCAATATGTGTACACCTAATCGCTTACTGCGCATCTCACCTCCCTACAGCTCGGACGCACCTAATCGCCTTCACGATCTCATGCCAGCACATGCGCACCTAATCACCCACTGCGTATCTCACCTCGCTACAGCTCAGGCACCCTCACAATCTTATGCCAGTGCATGCGTACCTAATCACCCATTGCGCATCTCACCTCGCTACACCTCGGGCGCACCTAATCACCCTCGCGATCTCATGTCAATACGTGTGCACCTAATCGCCCACTGCGCATATTAACTCACTACAATTTGGGCGCATTTAATCACTCACGAGCTTCGTCTAACTAAAGCACTGTCTAAGCGTTATCAGGCTTGTGTCACCATCTATTCATAGCTTTCTTGTGAACTAAAAGCTTGCTATTGGGCAAAGCATTTCGACGCTCAAGTTTATTTTCAAACGAAGTGGATTAATTTTACCAATTGGGCATTTAGCTCCATATTCAGTTAAATAAGACATGCAGAAATCAGTTTACGAAGAAGTTCGAATGTTATCTTCTGCAATGATCGATAACTAATTACACATTGGAATGTCAGAAAAAAGATAACTTTCATTACAAAGCCTCTTTCAACGATGTGAATTTATATAAGAAAATTTAGAGTACAAAGACTGAAATAAGCCTACAACTACAATAAGCATGAGGAACTAGCCTTTTAGGAACCATAGCCTACGAACAGGCCAAACAGTTATAACTCTTCTCTCCTGTCTTCCTCCAAAGCTAAGAGCTCGTCCCTCAGCTCTACAACTCCTGGACATTTGGAAAGACCAATCGGGTAGTCCTGTTGTGCGAGGAAACTAAAGAACAGAGGTGAAGAGCTGCCTTTTTCAACTTAACCACGAAGAGGTGGCGGAGGAAGGTAACAAAACTTTCTGGAATCCTCAAAGAGGAATTGCCCATGGAAACTTCTTATAACAAAACTTTCCAAGATCCTTAAAGAGAAATTCTTGTAGTAGGCTACGCAAATATTTCAGAACTCCACCAAGGATTTGCATCTTTATAAGCATGGGGGCTGGTCTGAGATGTCCATCAGAATATCTCTGTGAAGAAAGAAGGAAGGCTTCTCATGCCATATATAGACTAGCTTGGTTCCACCGAAGAATCCAAAGAATGTCCAAATGTCCTTAATCAAATAGTCCAAAAGAAAAACAAGGTCACCATGCCAACAATTGTAAAACATAAACAGGAAAAGACATGGTGTAGTACATATGAAATGAAAAACTGAAGCCTGACATGACCACACAACAGGTTACGAATGGAGACTTTGACAGTACGAAACTATGGGTGAAAAACTTGGCAACACCGCAGGCTGCAAACAGAAGGACCCTGCCTATAAAAAATAACTCCTAGCTCGCAAAGTGAACTGAAAGTTGAGGGCTAGTGTTATGGGCATTTTATGGACTGAGTGAAATGAGCCAACAAAGGCCCAATGGACCAGATTAGGATAAAGGTGCAGCCTAATCTAGAACAAGGTTGCTGAAGCCAGATAGCAGATCACATAGCACGAGCTTGAAGCCTCTAGCAGACCAAGACTACAACGAGCTCCCCCCGGCACAATTGAACACAACTAATGTCTGACAGATAGTCTAAACACTCTTCCAACTTACAAATTAGCCTCCAATGTCCAACAATGATTTTCTCTGTATTTATTAACTGATGCCTAGCATTTATTACCTGATGTTACTATAATCATAGTTTTACAATAATAAATTAAAACTTGTAATCTTCTTAACTCCTATAAATAGGAGGAGAATCCATTGTAATAGATATAAAGAAAATTACATGCAAAAACTCTGCTGAAATAGATATAGAATCACAAGTGTTGTAACTCTGTAAAACCAAGCAGAGAAGCAATCTCAAAAAGTAAATATAATCACCGTGGACGTAGGGGCCATACTGGCTTTAACCGAGCCACGATAAACCCTATGTGTTCATTTTACCCTTTTTCTTGCTCTCATTGTCTCTCCATATTTTCACATCTCATATAACAATTTGGATTCCAGAATCCTTAGCTGACCGATTACCGAAATCGACTGTCAACACAATGTAAATATAATACTTTTATAACCATTTGAATTTAATCAAAGCATAACTTTAATAAAAAAAATACTTATAATATTCTTATATTATTTGATTTAAATCCATAATTTTCTTTTCTCATTATTTTATTGATAAAAAAATTTAAATTTGAATTTAAGTATAACCTTTTTTTTAATGTTTCAAGAAAAAATTAAGTAAATTTTGAAATTAGAAACAAACTCTTTGTAATTTCATTAAATTTCAAAGAAGGTCAGAATATTTTTCTCTAATTATATTTATTGTCTAAATTATTGATTTATTTGGTATTTGAGAAATAGAAATTATGTGGACTAGGAGCCATTAAGAGATTAAAATTCAATAACTTATGCAGGTTGTACACAAAGGTCAACATGAAGCAATTTGGCGCCAGTGAGGTTCATGCGTATTGCTAGAGGTTATTGAAAAATGATTGGTTTGCAAATACGAAGATGTGAAACTTCCTCAAGTCATACCGCTCGCACAACGGAGCAAGAAAGAGATAGACACGTAAATTTTCCGTATAACAAGATTCAAAATTTTTCTTCTTATATGCAATAAGACACAAAGAATCTAGTTTTTATTGTTTTTCAACATAACAGAAATATAACAAAGAAACAAAAGAGAGGATCAAATCCAAGAGTAAATGAGAATAATGTGTACAAAGTCGAATTTTTATTTTGTTCATCAGCCACAACAATCACCTCAGCAACACTTTCAAGCCAACTTCTATTTTGTCTTGCTTCATGCTTCGTCAATCAAATATGGCCTTCTCTACAATACAAAAAGTTGCCCCTTCAGACATGGTAAAATCACCTGATACAGGGATGGTCTTCTGATTCTCACTTTCTTACTTTGGCAAACAATAGAGAATATCTCTTTGGTGCAAAAGAGGGGCTTCAGAAGTAAATATCTCAATATTCAATTATCAAATAGGAAACAAAACACAATAGTAGTACAAGTCAGTAAGAGAATTAGGATCAAGAGCTCATTCCCCAGTTTAAATGACCAGCATAACATATACACCTTATTTAAATAAGAAATATAGCCCAAAATATATTCACAATTTCTTATCAATTTGTCTAAGTGCCACAAAAGCCCATAATTTACCTATGCAAGCACCCCGAAAATGATTTGTAAGCTCTATAAAACTGTAATTCTTGGCTCTAATAAAATTTAGCTACTGTTTTTTTAGGGCTTATTGTAGCCTCAAAGAACTTATTGGTTAATGTGGTGATCAAAGACTGAAAGCTCTGGGCCAAGTGTGACTTCAGAGCATGTTGCGGGGAGCAAAGACTTACAAGGGGGAGCTCACATGCCTCCCCAAAAATTAGTTGCATATGCAACTCTTCCACAGTAGGGCTCAACTGAGAGAGAATGCAAGCCCCTCGCAGTTGTGAGACCTGCAACTCATCCTTATATAAGCTTAGTGTGAAGCAATTGTGTGCACAACTAGCACCACACGACCAAGAACAAGCATGAATCAATACATCTTATAGTATTATCAATCCTAAGAGAACTGAAAATAAGTGTGTTTAGCATCACTTAACATGCATTGCAAAGCTACTAAGGACTGAACAAACTAAAATCATACCTAATTAAAATCCAAAACCTGACTGAATCTTCACATTGTCCAAAGTTGTCCTAACCACAGACTACAGTAAGTATTATAGTTCAGTGAGATTTGACCCTAGCAAAAGACTAGAAAGTATATATTAGAAAAACTGTCAACAAGATATCTTAAGTGCAGCAATCACAGGGAAATGACCAGCTTTCCAACACTCTTATCTTGAAACTTTCAACCATTACAGTTTGGTGAACCACATTAATTTTTTCCTACCACTAACCTTTTTCAAAAGAAAAAAATAATGGAAAATGAAACAAGCAAATATGAAGCCTTGTCCTTGAGTAATTTAGACATAGAACAGTATTAGCAGCCCATAAATGGGGAGGAGGGCTGAGACACTGAAACTGAACAAAAGAAATTCTTTTTGCAGATTTCAAAATGGCAGTAAGAGATAGTAGCTTTTTACTTTTATTTGAATATGCCATCTAAATATAAACAGTTCTTGTATTACAGCAGACGCTGCAGCAACAGTATACATGAATGGCAACTTTGTAAAATTCTCACGTACAAACTCTAATGCAGATGGAGATCACTCAATAATAAAGTATATCATTTAATGTTACTTCTATAAACAAAAGATTCATTAAAAAACCACCAGTGGGGGCGGATCCCATTTACATGAGAAAGTTATATCATGGTTGTTGTACAAGGCAAGCTGAATAACAGTTACATTACATCATAAGCTAATAAGAAAGGAGCCAGTTGAAGTTTAAGACATGTAATTTCCATGTTCTAAGCATTTTCAAGTGGCATGCAAATGCAAAGGACTCATGATCATACCTTCACCATAATCATCTGCATTGTTCCTCTCTAACATGCCAACTTGTCATCAAAATACAAGGTTGCTTAACAGTTTTCATCAGATTCAGAGCCTTATCAGTTAGCAACTTTTTTGTTCCATTCTTACAACTCTTGCATTGCATTTCAAGTCTATTCACAAAACTTGTTTTCGAGCCACCCCACTATTTTTAATCAGCAATGTTCCAGGTCAAAGCATCTTGAACGATCAACAAATCAGTCCATAGGAAGAAATAAGATTTCATTAAAAGGAAGATGATGTTCAAAGAACCATGTCAAGAACAAAATACCCAGTAAGCCTCTAAACAGTCATTAATGGACATCATGCCGCAAAACTCCAACTCAATAGATCGAAGCATCAAATCTTGGCTCGTAGAAACAAACCTGACTGTTGTATGACTGAAGAGCACACCCGCCAATCCAGGACCAGACCTTCTTATCCACATCAAACAGAAGGCCCTTCCCTTGGTTCCAAGATGTGAAGCAAATTAAATTGTCCTGTCCAAAGCATTCAAATCTCTCAGCTGATAACCTCAATAAAGCACGAAAATACTTTGGGGGCATCCTACTGATCTCCACCCACATAATTTTGGCATGATCCAATTCCCAAATTCTCATACTCTGAAGAGTACTATAAAGACCAATCCTTCCGACAAGAAAAAGACGCTTCTGGGTGCCAGCAACCAAATAGCCATCCAATAAGGAACGCGGGAACTTAGCTGGAATATGTTCCCATTGACCTGTGTTTAGTTGATACATCATCAAACCAAGTGGAGAAAGGGTTTCCAGGTATAGTTTGGAGTCACAATATGCCATTTTCGAAGAGCATAAATTAACTGCTGGCATTACCTGATGAAGTGACCAACTGTTCAGCTTTGAGTCATAAACTTCAGTTGGCAGTGACTTGTCACCATATATATCACTAGTTGCTATCACTTTAAAGGACCGGTCCAACCGATCAACAACCATTATGAGTTGTCTTTGCTGATTATAATGCATACTTGGCAATGTCCTCCAAGATTGTGTAAGGGGATTACAAACCAAGGTTTTAAATGTTAACCCATCAAGACCAGAAAAGCAAACAAGACCACCTGAGGAACCAACTAACCAGAATGCCCACTGTGGCAAAAATGTGAAAGGTATTCTATACCAGGTTTTCAGAGGCAAACTGAAGACTGAACATTGCGGGGTCTGTGAGTTCTTCCAAAATGTCAGAAGGCAAGGCCCATGAGACGGCACACGCGAATGGAATTTGAGAAAACTAGTGTCTTGAAGCAGTGAATTCCACCGTTTACATACAGAACGAAGCCTGAAAATCATAAATGGCGGGACCCTAGCTAAGATCTCAATCAACAAATCCTCAGGCAACATTGCCCATATATTATCCTCCATTTGGACATCAGCATGAACTGCCTTACCAAATGTAGCTAGTGTTTCTTCATCTAAACCACGAGGCTTGGTCTTAATGACCTTCTGCCTCAAAGGACTCGTGTTCCTGGACCCAGCACGAGCCATGGGACTAGTATTCCTCGACCCACCACCAGTACCCCTTTTGGGAGAGACTTGCTTAAAGCGCCTTTCATCTTCATTTTCCATTGATTGAACATCAGAAACTCCAGACTTAGATTCAGAAGCGTGCCCAATAACATCCATTGCCTCTAATTTTCTTAAATCCTCAAATAACCTAATGTCCCAAATCATGTAAAAAATTGCAGACACAGACCTCTGATCAAAGCCTCAAAAGGGCAAAGAACAACTCCTTAACATTGAAAACATAAAATTTTTGTTTTATTCGCTATAGCCCAGTTCTCAGAGAAATCACACATGCGCAAAATTTCAACTTCAGTCCAGATCAGGATCCCTAACCTTCAATTTCAATCTCGGTCAAAATTGCAGATGCAAAAAGATAAAAGTTACCTGACGATGAAAATCGAAAACTGCAGTAGCAATAGCTGTGGTGGTGAGAGATAGATTTCCTTAAGACTAAAGAAAGATCCAATCTTTTGCCGATTTCGAGATACAAGTAGTGAAAATTCTGAGTTCCGACAGAGAAATGAAGGAAGAAGAAACTAACCACGTTAGACACACAGTCTCTATCCAGCCTGCCATTTCTCTATCTCAAAATAAATTTAAAAAAAAAAAAAAGGGACTTGCTTTGATTTACTTTGTCACTATTTGACAAAGTGGACGACAAAATTCAAGACTGGCAGGGTAATACGGGAAATAATCAAGTGCAAACAAAAGAATTCAAATAAAAATATACCAAAAAAAAAATATGGGCATACAAATAATAAGATCAACAAATAAATTAGTGGCACCCTGCGGTTACGTATATGACCTGGCTCCACCGTCTCCCAAGAAATGCATGATGCCATAGATCTTGAATTCAGATCCCGTTTTCACGAGAATTATATGTTATCAAAAATTTTAAGATTTATAAAAATGTGATTTTTAAGTAATGTAATGCTATCATGTTTTCTTTGATTAAATTTTTTTTAAGAAATATTATAATATTATATTTTAATTAATTTATATATTTTTAAAATATTATTAAATTATTAAAAATATTTTTATTAAAAATTAAGTGATCAATATTAAAAAATTTAAAAAATTAATTACTTAATTAATAATGATCAACGATAATAAGTGATAGTCAATGGTATTAAATAATGGTCAATAATAATGAATAATGATTGGCAATGATACATGATGGGACATTGATTATCGGTAGTCAACGACAGTAAATAATGATATAAGGTAATTAACAAGAATGAATGATATTAGGTTCAGGTGATAAGATATTAATAGAATAGTGGATAAAATAATTTTTTTATATAACTAAAATATTCATATTACATGAATGTAAAATACGCATCTCTCCCTATGGGAATACTTTATGGGAATATGAGTGTTAAACGGACGGATTGGAACGGATCGAGCCTAAATGGGCTCGATCCGTTTAGGCCCGCATTAAAATTGGCCTGTGAATTGTCGGTCCGGTTCGATCCGTTTATGGATTGGACCGGCCCGCGGACTGGCCCGTTTTGTAAAGAAAATATAAAAAATTATGTTTTAGCCCATAAACTTCTCACAATCTTTTATAATGACCCACCCGAATAAAATTTTTTCAATTTAATCCTTACAAATTTTCACTTTAGTCCCGGTCCGTTTAGGCCCGCGGATCGGCCCGTATCCGTACGGATTTGGTCCGCTTGGACTGCAGCCCATTGAACTTGGCCCGTTTAGACCCGTTTTTAAACAAGTCTAATTTTAATAAGTTCAACCCACTCTAAATCTGCGAACCGATCCGCTTGGCCCGTGGGCTAGCAATCCATTTAACACCCCTATATGAGAATATCGGATTAAAAACACTTCCAAGAATATAAATATTTCTAGATAATTTTTTTAAAATTTTAAAACTGATATAAAAATTTAACATTCTATTAAAATATTCCTAACAAAGGAAGTAAAATTTTGCGAACAAAATGCTACCTCAATGAGGCAAAAATTAATTTTCTACTCTCAAAATTCTCAACAAATAAAATCAATGAAGGTGTATTAAGAGGGTGTAAAAATAAAATTATTTTTGTTTTAAAATTAATTTTAAGTAAAAAAAATTGAACTTCCACCTCATTTTACTTTTACTTATTTTTCTTCTCATTTTTTTATTTTTAATCCTATTTTACATATTTTACTGATGTTTTAATACAATATTTTATATCTTTTTAATCCTGTCACACTTAAGTTTTCTCACACATCCAAGTAAACATCCTATGCAAAAGTAATTTTAACTTCTATTTTTGCTAAAAATACGTGTCACATGTATCCAAAAAAAAAAACCCAATTATCAGTGTGGTATTGAGAACAGAGTAACATAAGTGGTGTTGTGTGAATACTAAGACTTACACAGTATTATACACACAGACCTTAAGAACATTTTTCTCAAATCATATTATTTACAAAGTTAGATTAAAAAGGAGAGTTTGTGAGGTTGAGTGTTAGTTGGGGTCACTATTGGGTCAATTTTAATTTCTTAGGCCATGTATAATGATATCTTAACAATTAATGTGTTTTTTTTAACAATTAATAAGTGTTATGCTTTGATATCTATGTAACAAATTTATATCAAAATGTATTTTTATAATTTTAGTAAAAATATTTGTACTTTCTATAATTTTTTTACATAAATTATACTTTTATTTAAAGGTTTTAAAATTTTCAAAACTTTTGTCAATAAAGTTATCTTTTTATATACTTATTTCACATAAAGTCATACAAAATTGTAGTATATACATCAATGTTAAAAAAAATTACAAATTTAAAAGTGCATCCCAAAATATTATCTTATTTACAATCATTTTTTATAACAAAATCAAACTAACTACACATATTTTAAAATAATATGATTCAAATTTGATCCAATTTCCATAAAATTAGTGAGATCATCTAATATAGTTTTTTTTATGACAATAAAAGTAACTAATTCAATAAACTCACGCACTTAAACCTAAGATAACAAAGTCTTTTAAGTAACATCAATTACCATTTCATCAAAAGGCTTATGACTTTACTTATTTGATATAATGATTAAAATTTTTAATAATACATTATAGGTTCAGTAATTGATTATAATCAATTTTAGGTCCAATAATTAATATTTTTTTTAAAAAAAAATTTGTTACACATTTAAAATATTTTAATAATTAATTATAAATAATAATCTCAGTTAAACTAAAAACTACTTAGGATTATAGAAAAAAAGAAAATTAAAATTTATATCTATATTCACTTAACTTTTTTTGTCTTTATTATCTTTATTTTAATAATATAATAGAAATTTTATTTTTTATTATTTTTTAATAATTTAATATGAAAAAATAATTCTTTTATATATATAATCAATTATTAAAAGATATTATTTGTGGTCATGAGTAAGCAGGGTCAAGTTGTAATAGGATTAGCCCCAAAAAAAAAGGTAAAAACAGGGAAAATATTATTTTGAAACTGGGCTTCACTAAATTCAAGAGGTTGCTCACGAGTAAGATTAAACTTAGGAGAACAGGGCCCAACGGCCCAGCCCTTATAAACTTACAAAATTAACCAAAAGCATTCAAAAAAAATTTCATATCAGTTAATATTATTCTAACTTTTGTACAGAATTTTTATATTGTTAGCAATTATTTCATTAAAAGACTTTTTTCTCATATTTTCCGATGTTTGTAGATGGATCGATAACTTTCTATACATTTATTATGCATGGATTACGCGCATAATTATATTTTTTTAAAAAAATTTAAGATATATAAAAAATTATAATTTTCATTAAACAATTTAGAAAACTTCTAATGCCTAGCATTGACCAACTTTAAGAGTTATCATTGTGCTCGCATTATGTTGACTATCGGATCAACGACCATTTTATTTAAAGATTCCAAATAAATCATGTAATTATTTAGTAAACCCATAGGATCTGTTGAAGGACTTATTTCTTGACCTGAAATTTAAATTAAATATATCATTTTATTATCAATATATAAATTTTATAATATAATTTTGAAGAACGTTTAGAATCAATAATATATACAATATAGACCTTATGCTTTGTAAAAGAAAAAATATGATATAAATAATATATATAACATATTTATTAATTTAAAGTTAAAATTAATAGCCAATTATTTTTTTGAATGATTTATGTTTTGTGTTTCTATAAAGTTACGTTTTATGATTTTTTAATAAATAAATAAATAAACAATTTTCATTTTTTTTCTAAGTTATTCACCTTCTATTCATTGGAAACACATGAGATTGCCATTGGATGGACTATCTTGAATTGAAGGTATAGAGTTATATCGCACGGAAATCGACACGTGGACATGTGAATACGGATATGGAGACATGGTATTTTCAAAAGTGTTGATACTATTTTTATATAATAAATGAAGTGTCGGTATCAATAAATGTCAGAAACGGAAACATTTACAACACGCGGATACGATTATTATATGAAGTGTCAGTGTATTTTTCATTTTTGACACACAAATATGACTATTATATAAAGTGTCGATGCATCAAATATATAGAGTGTAGAAATATGCGGGTGTCTCTGATTCGAGTTAAAGCGTGAACTAAGCTTTGAAAAATATGGATGAAACATGATTGAAGACAGAACCAAATATGTTGGACAAGAAGTTAGGAAGTTAGTCAAACACCGAAAGAACAACACAGACAAAGAAGACAAACTACCCAACAAGATATGTTTCAATAAAGGACTGTACCAAGATCCAATGCCTAATCTTTGGATGCATACGTTCAAATTTTAAGTGTTTTGATATAGAAGTAATTTTATATACAAAATCATGTAATTTTTTTGTAAAAATTATAATATTTTAGATGCAACAAGTACGTAACCAATTATGACTTCTTCTATTAGAGATGCATCAAAACTTTAAAAAAAATTATATAAAAATTATAACTTCTAATAAAAGAAGACGAAAATTATGAAATATAAAAATTAAAAGAATACGTATTATGTAAAATTTTTTAAATATATTTTGAGATATGACTGTAAATTTTATGAATTTTGAAAAGTTATAAACAAAGATTTTGTTTTAGAAAAAGTTGTGTGTTTTTATAAAAAAGTTATTAATTTTAATATAAATCTTCCATGTTTTTACGCTGGACAGCACTACTAGAAATCAATTAATTTTTTATGCAAAATACTGTTACAAAAAGAAGATTTACTGTGGGAAAAAAAGTATTTTACAGCATTTTCCACGATAACAAAGTCGTGGGAAAATGTTGTGTGGATGATTTTTCCCACAAGACAATATGTTTATTTTGAAAAAATTGGTTTCCATAGTAAAGAGCACGGGAATGTGCAAAAAAGTTTGTCATGACAATTGTGTCACGGAAAAATGTTTTATTGCTTTTTCACTGCATAAATCGTGACAAAATGAACATAAATGTTTTTTTGAATTTTGTATTATTATATTAAAAATTACTTAAACACAATAAAAATAAATATTAAAATTGATTTAAATAAATTTGATAATGTTGAAATAAATGAAACTTATTTTCATATGTATTATTAAAATATTTTTTAAATTATTTACAAAATGAAAAAAAATACAAAATCAAGGATTATCTAAATTTTAGTAAACCCACTCGTCCTACTGCTAACCGTTGAAAATGGTCTTAATCTTCTGCTTACTTTTCTCTTACTTTCCCCAGAGGGTCGCAATCTCACGGTTACAGCTTAACAACGCTTCCTTGAAGACTACTTTATTATGTGCAATTTCTTTGTTTGGGTTTGTGACCTATTACTCCATCCCATCCTTATTTACAGTCCTAAAGTAGGAAAAAGGATCACACATGAAGTACTCGATGCCAACAAAGGGGAATCGATGCCAAAGGTATAAATTTTACCCTGATTTAACCTACATATCATTTGAAGCAAGGCTATCTTCTCAATCTCGAGAGAGAGTTATGAGACACCGGAGACGATGGTTGCAATAAGCTAGGTAGACAGAATCTCTATAGCCTTTTGAGTGGTTATAGTTTGCAAAAAATAAAAATTGAAAAGTTAAATGCATCAAAGTAGTTAGTTAAATTAAAAATATATAAATAAATATGTAAACACTTATATAAGTTCTGTCTGATCACTTATCCATCCACGTTTTATCCTTGTTTTTATGGTAGGTGTGTATGAAGACTTCCAGGATGGTAGGTGACCTCCCTAACAAGTTTTTTTGCATTTCAAAGCATTGATATTAATAAATATGAATAAAATTAAAATAAAAGTTAATTTGAGCGTGTAATTGAACTAGCATAGATACTTAAAAGTAATCTTCTATGTTCAGTGATGGAGATGGAATCACCTTAACTTGTTTCTTTGCAAATTCCTAAAGAATGGCCAAACTTTCAAATATTGAACTCAATTTTAGAGTCTTTGAATAAAGTTGGAATTTGGAGCAAATCACTTGGCATTTTCTTCACAATACTTCCAACTTCTAACTGACTCAATAGAAATCTCCTTTTCTTTTTATACTTTAGCAACCTAGGATTTATAAATTAGGGAAAAATAGTTGCTCATAGGTTCCATTACAATCAACTTGAATTAACTAAGGGAAGTTTCCATAGCTAAAACGAAGAGTTAATCACACTTATCAAGTTCTAAAATGGCTAAAAATAGCTCAAATTGAGCAGAATTGACAGTGAACAACAAACAAGGAGCTGATCCAAAAACTGGGTGAAGTGCTTCCACCACTCAACCACAGTGGTTTGCTGGCTTGCTGGTTCGCTATTGCTAGCGTGCTTTGCTCAACGATAGTCTAGCTTAGTGTGAAGCCTTGATCATGATCAGACGTCAAGGAAGAAAAACAAATACAACAGGTTGGGAGTTTCTATTTGAGAGGGAGAGTTCGCGACCTTTTTGTTTTGCAAAAAAAGAATAAATAATGGTTTTAAATTGTTTTATCAAAATTAGTGGTTGCCTCTAGTATTTTATTATTTTTTTTCCTTAAGACTAAAAAATATAATTGGGTTTTAACATCCTGACACAAAGGAAAGAAGTATTTCTAGTTCTCGTGAATACTATTCTAACTCTTGTATACCATATGCTTTAATTGGGATATTTAAACATGGCTTTAAATCATCCATAGCAGAAATCAAAATTTAGTTACTATATACTAATTTTTTATACCACTTAAGTAAGGTTTAATGAATAAAACATTCTTTCTTTGTTGTTCTTCTTCTTTTTTTTAATCTTTAAAACTTATCTGAACAAGCTTTGGAACATATTAAATAAACTAAAATAATAAATTATTGTCATTTATTATTTACATATTTATTAAATGGATAAAATCGGTCCTTCAAACATTTGACGTAATTATAAATATTTTCTAATTCATTTAGTTTCTAGATTATTCATTTCTAAAACCACAATTTATTTAAAAGTATTCCAATTAATCATAAAACCACTTTAAAGACAAATCATTCTAAAGATGAAGCATTTTGATTAAAAGCATCAATAAGAAAACTCACAATTCTATTTTTTTTTGTTATAACTAAATCAAATGTATATTGAATAGTTAACATAAATAATAGTTCTAACATTTAAAACAACCATAAATAATATATTATTTATTTATTATTTGAAGTAGTTATACATATGAAACTATAATTTATCTAGAACATAATAAATAACTAATGTAACAAATAAAAAGATTTGAAATACATTATCCTTTTTTAAAAATTATGTAAATAAATCCACATCCTTATTTAATAAATTTACAATAAGAATTTAGATCTTTATAATAAAATAAGCTAAATCATTCTTAAACAGTTGGGACAAATAGCATATCACAACATTTGAATAAAGAAAATTCCTATTCACCTAAAGTTTTAAATATTTGAAGTTTATAAAAAGAAACATTTACCATATTTTTTTAAAAAAATTGATTCTTTCAAAGTCTCCACCCCTTATGGAATTCGTCCTCGAATTCCACAAATGAATTAGCAATACAAGAAGTACGATACATATAATATGATCAATCTGAACATTACAAATCATGAATGTGATAATTAAGAACAATGTTGTGCTAACTAAGAGATTGCAATACCAACTGCTTATGATAGATTCGGGGATTTCTAAATCATTTCTCATAACTTCAAATCGATTAGACTTTTTTTTTATTTTTTAATGTTGTGTTCAGTGATATTTCTTTGAAAACTATTATATTAGTTAGTTTTAAGCCCCTTTTTATAGCTAAACTTCTGTCTAACACTCTACTCCTATAATTTCAAGAATGTTGACATTAACTTTTTATACCACATATCCAAGAAAAAACCTTTTAACATATTTGTATTTTGTATTTTCTAGCCTTAGTTATGCTTATGTTTCCAAGGAAATAACACTCCTATTGTCTACTTACCAAGACATCCAACTTAACTCTCAATGCATTCTAATACCTATTAATATCATTTACACTCGTATGCTATTCTTTCATTCTTTTTATTAGGGCTTAATTTTTTTTTCAACACCCATTTCTTCTATTTCCTTTTAATCTTGATTACATTTTAATTTCTAATACAATAATTAAACAAATTTACTATTGCCCTACTTTCACACTTAAATTGTATTCATTATGATGTAGGATGTGATTGGCCTTTTTGTGCCTATTGAGAATTATGAGCAAAAATCAGTATCCTCACTCTCGTGATGCTATCCTATTAGATACATATGCTATTGTTGTTTGTTATAAGAAACATGTGCTTCTTTTGCTAGCAACATTTTTTTTAAGTCCTAAGGAGTTGATGGAGAAAACATGTGTGACTTAATGTGATTTTTTTTTAAAAAAAATTCTATGTTTCTAAAATCCTTTTGTTAGGTAACTATTAATTATTCTATTTTCATAGACAAAAGCAAAGCAAGATCTGGAGGCACAAAATATCCTCCGAAACAAGTATACTTATTTCAATGGGTGTCATAATAACTAAGTTTGTGTAGATATTAATTCACTTTCAAGAAATACCTAAGGTTACACAAGAACATATCAAGAATCCAATGGTAATGAATAAGATCTTAAAAACTGATCAGTGCTAGGACTATCTAAATTAGATAAAGTTGTAAGGAGTTGGCATTTTAAGCCACAAAGAAAGTGGCCAAATGTATTTTCTAGTTTAACTTCAAAAGCTTTGATTCAAAACAATAATTTAATTTTGGACAAAAATTTTCTATGTTTGAATATAATATGATATTTAATTTGATTATCTTAAATCTTGAACATTTTATATTTATTTGATGTGGAATTATATGTACCAGAATTGATTGTGAATTGTAATTTGTTTAGACTAGGTTCCAAGTGAGTAATTTTGATCTCACATTAAAATAGATTTATGTTGTGTATACACAAGCTTTTGAAAGATGCATATCTACAATTTTGGGGAACAATTATCTCAGTGTCTAAAATTTTGATATACTGATCTTTAGTTGATTTAAAGATAAAAAACCAAACAACAAAACAAAGTTGGGCTCATTTCTACAAAAATAAAAGAAACTCAAACTACAAATGCCAAAACCTTTAAAACAAGGAAGTTAACTTGTAGGTCTTTAGTTGCCTAACATATATTTTTTATAGTGTAACTTAATTTAGTCTACTTGTGAAATAATAGACTTGAGCCTAACTTAATATATTATTATTATTATTAACACCCGTTGATGTTTTAGTCTTGAGTTATGACCCAAAATGTCATCCTTCAAAAAAAAAAAACATTCTTGCTATAGGATTCTTGCAACAATATCAACCATTGTATTCTATTATTCTTTGCATAACATCAAGGTTAAGTCAAATGGACTGTTAGTGTATACTAGGATAATTTAATTGGGTAGCACAAAATAAAATGATGGGAAAACCTAGGTTGATAACCTAATATGTACTGAGTCTATAACTCAAACAAGAAGTAAAGATTGTCTAAGCGAGAACCTTATTACCATGTATATGTTTTGCAATTCTTTAAACATGACTTTGGTCAACCTTAAATATAAATTCTAATTGAGTTATACTTTGTTTAAACATATCAAAACATGTATTAGCAACATAGTTTATGCAACATCAAGATTTCTTTGAGATAATTGATAATCAAGGGTGCCATATAAAGAATATAATTAGTAGTTAAGACTCATAAACTAATAAAACTATTAGGATAAAAAAATATTTACAAAAATTTATCATTTCTTTCAAAGATTATTTAAGTTTTAGGCTTTTTTTAAACAGTTAAATTTTATCAAAAGAGTAACCAGTTATTACCTAATAACTAGGCATGATAGCAGTAATGCTGTATAGAAATTTTATTCAAGGCTAAGACTAGCAAAATATTCTAGGCAACTTGAACGTCAAGAGAATATAAAACATAACCTCTAATTTCAATTATATTTTGTATCATTTCTGATTTTATGTCTTACAATATACATTAAAATATAAATATATTCTCATTAAAATTCTACAAAAACAACATTGATCAATACTCTATCCATTCTCCTAATCTAGACTTGTATAGCTACATTCTCCATATACTAATCAATTAAAACCTATAATTTGGCAATTTAAACTCTTGTAGTACCTACATGCCATATATGTCAAATTCTTCCTAATCCTAGCAGACTATCGCACTCTTGATTTTGCAAGCTATGAGGATAACAATTTCATCCTAGATATTAAAAGGATTTAACTTTCCAACCTTCTTTTTAAGCATACTAAATGCCTATATGCTTAATTGCATATTTATATTCAGACCTACATAATGATTATGAAGGATCGAAAAGTACTTGTTATTGGTGAAGCCTATATAAACAAACTCAGAAAATATATGTATCTGTCCTTAAAGTTAATATAGAATTATACACTCATCTTATTAATATTTTTTCCCTTGTTTTTTTTTTTGCTAGTTAGGTTCATTTTCATGAGCAATAGAAGATAAATTGGAATATTATCATATATATTTGAAGGAAAGAAATTATTTTCAACTCCACTTTGGACTCGCTGAGAAACATATTGCATATATATTTCTAGTCATTCAAACTAATGTTTAAAAGAAAACAACCAATTTCTTGCTTGCCACCTAAATGGAATAATGCTCGGATTACTGTCCTAACAAATGTAACAAGTGCTAGAGTTATGAGAGAGGATTCTGAGTGAATTCAGACAGAGAATAATTCCTTTTGAAAAATAATAAAAATTATTAACTAAAACATAAAATATTCTATTATGCCAGTTGCCAATAAAAGTCTACCTTATCTTCTCTCATTTCATTATTTTACTAATTTATTTAATTTAATAAATTTTGCCTTGCTAGGAATCATTAGTCTATAAGCCATTGATAATAGGAACATATCAAAAAAAAGTGAGGGTAACTGATCATTAAAAAAAACACTAAGAAAGACCTTTTTAAAACCTTATATTTCACAATCCATATATGCATATGATTAGTTCATAAATCATCTATACTCTCATTTATCACAATCAAGTGTTGAGTTGAACTATAGGTCCTAAAACAATGATTCCCCTATATTGAAAGCAGATTGAGTTTGATATTATCATATCTGTTATGAAAAAAAATACCTAGTGGGTGGCTTCAAAGTTCGAATGCTTAGTTTAAGCATTATTATATCATATATGGTGTAGTTCCATATATCCTAGTCATATAATACATAAACCCTATCAACCAAAGCTCTTAAGTACCACTTGGTTTTTTTTTTTAAAAAAAAAATTAAGTACCAAGAGTAATAACCATACATTATCTTGAGTTACCTACGAGATTATCAAGAATGAATTCCATTAGGTTCTACTTTCAATTTTTCTTATTCATCCTAAATTTATTGAACCAAGAATTCCTAAATCATTACAAACGTATACCAAATCTAACAACTCATAGTCATTTTATAATTTAAGGGAGTTCACGTAGACCTATAACATGCCTTGAAGTGGGCATTGACATATCTTTATTCACACTTCGTGTTCCCAGGCACACTAAAATAAATGTAGTATGTCAATCCTATATTTGGCTGTTAAAGATTCGTGTACCTAAATTTTAGACTATACTTTGATACCAACTTTGTTACATCCTAATTTGAACGTGTGACCAACGTAAGCAGACACTCTCACAAGCCTTATGATACACAAGGACTCTTTAACTAATTTTCTGCTCATTTTCTTAAGTAGAGATATCTTCACATATTTAATAGTAAAAGCTTTATAAATTAAAAGGAAATGGTATTATAAGAAAACATATTTGCAAACATATATATTCAAAATATCCATTTACAAGGAAAATCTGACAAAATCTACTCTTTTTTCTGGATATATTGAGGGTCACATGCCCTTCAAATCACTTGCATAGTAGTCGGGAGTTCTCACAAGTACCAAAGTATCAACATAGCATAAGATTGACACTATATATACAAATTGAACAATATGAGACTCATGCACATGTATACATGTTGACGTCGGATTTTGGTTAGAACTCCAAAATTCGGCCAACGGGGGATTCTTTGGGATCCCGGACCTATTCTAAATTAGTGTGTGTATGCAGGTTTATCAACTGAGTGAGCAAGAGAAAAGACAAGGGAGAAGGCATAATATTTTTACGTGGTTCGGCTAAACCCAGATTTACTGGACCCTACGTCCACGGTAGAGAGTTTTTCCATTATGATTATTCTGAATCATTTTCTCAGCCTCCTCCCTCTTGCTAACGATATCATCCTATTTATAGAGGAAGGATGGGGTCTGGTCATTAATTACAAGTTACAGTTGTGTCACATCAAATAAATAAGCATACACGGTGAAGAGATCCCTATCTAATTGTAGGCTGTGGGAGTAGTTTTCTCCAGGCCGACATGTAGGTCTGCATCCGTCATCGTGTCAGGCAAGATGCTTTATAGTCCCTAGCGAGGGCTT
>JANHAO010004069.1:0-24874 GCA_026873985.1 Saraca asoca
TTATTTCGGCCTGGGGGGGAATCTACCCCCTTGGGGGGAAAAAACCCACCCATTAAATCTCCTTTTAATTTAAAAAAAAAAAATTTTTTTCCCCCCCCCCCCCCCCCCCTCTCAACTATATCAGCATAGACCTCGAGGTCATCGACAATCAGAGACCGTACGATCATGGTCCCATGAATAGTGGTCCATGTCAATCCAAATGTCGCATAGAACCTAGACAGCTCTCAATCCAAAATGGTACGGACACATGCACTTACCAATCAGCACCGGACACATGTCAGACAAACAAGGACAGGTTGAAGAGCGTGTCTACGTGAGAGAGAGACATGATGTGCAGTCTTCGCATTTTAAAAAGTCTGCTTCGTCCTCGAGCCTGAGTCTCGTTTGTTACAATCATCCAAATCCAGAAACCTGAAAGGAAAAAAAATAAAAAAGGAACTTTTTGGGTGAAAACTGAAAAGTTTCATCAGAAAGAAAGGGAATTTTGGGGAATGGAGAATCTTAGGGTGGATATGGATGAGAATGAAGTGCAAGCGAGAGAGGACAACGACGACGTTGGACCCATGGTTGAGGAGGAAGAGGACGAAGGTGAGGTGGGTTCAAGTTTGACCATGGAAAGGGTGGCTGCGGCGAAGACATTCATTGAGAATCATTACAGGGTCCAGATGAAGCACATCCGAGACCGCAAGGAGAGGTAATTGCATGCAGTTTTGGTTCATCATTTTGGTCTGTGATGTGATGTGTCTTCTATCTCTATCCACTGTGATTTCTATACTCATTTTTTGTGCAAGTTTTGGGGTTGTTTCTTTTGAAGGTTAAGCTGTAATGTAGGATGTTTTGGTATAATATTATCATATGTACTTGTTGTTTTATTCAATGCAGATATGGAAGTTTGTGGGGTTGCTTCTTTTGCAGGTTAAATCGTAATGTAAGATGTTTTGGAATTATTTTATCAAATCAAATGTACTTAGTTGCATTCAATGCGGATATGGATATGTTTAGATTGTTAAAGCTTACAGTTTTTTTTTTTTTGACTCTGATCACTTGTTTTGCTTTTATTCCATAGGACGACATATTGTATGTTTTGGATGTACTTACGCTTTAATGACATTTATTTAATCAATTGTTGTTTAAGGAGAATTGGTTACAAGATGTTTTTTAGTTTTTTGGTTCAACCTTAGAAAGGGAAAGAATGCGACTTTTATAGGGAGAGTTCCAAGTGGAACAACTTTCTGAGCAGTGTGAATTGGATTCTGAAGAATATCTGATCCAACATCCCCACAAAATAAATAAATAAAATAAAAATTAAAAAAATTGAAGAAAAAAACAAAACAAAGGAGAAATGAACACATGCTGAAAGGGTTCTGCCTTTAGTTTTGAGTTTTAACAATCTAGCTGAAGATGATAGGACTTAGTTTTATAATCTTCTTTTCTTTATTGATCTTGGTATCCTACTGAACATGGTTTTACAATGTCAGACGTTTGGTGCTGGAAAAGAAGTTAGCATCTTCACATGTCCCTGAAGAGGAACAGATCAATCAACTGAAGAATTTAGAGCGCACGGAGACAGAGTATATGCGGTTAAAAAGACACAAAATTTGCGTTGATGATTTTGACCTTCTATCCATTATTGGTAGGGGAGCCTTTGGAGAGGTAGAGATACGCACAAATAGATGAGATCATGAGTGCCTTATTTTTTTAAAACATCTAAGCACTTGGTAACACACAATTTGAACTTTGTGATTCCTAATGTAAGATATAAACCACATGACTCTTCTGGTTGAAAGATCTAAGTGATTTTTAAATATTTCCTAGTGTGGTATGGAACAAAGTTGAGTATAGGGGACTGGTAGCACGGCAAAAAATCAATTTGAACTCATAAGGAAATTCATGCACAATCAGATTCTGAAGATGCTCTTCTTTGTTGCTGTGGATCTGTATTAAACATAAGGCCTACTTTTCAAATATGACAACTTCACATGCTGTTACCCTATTAGCGATTTACCTTTTTGGACTCTCTTATTTCTAAATTCTCGATTTACCATAAATCTGGCAAATTCTCTAGGCATTTTCTTTTCCTCTATTCTTAACTCTTGTGTGGAAAACCTGAAAGTATGGAATTGATGCATGGTGTTTAAAGGTTTACTAGTGGATGCAATGGTTTTAAGGATGTTCTTTGGACAGAAAGCATTAAAACTTAGAAGGAAAGACCAAGGACTTTGAGGGAGCAAGTGAAGACGGCTTGCTCCATTGTTGCCATCGTAATGATAATCCAGCTGCTTGGGACGCGGAACCAGCTGTAAGATTGCAGTTCTGTTGTTGGCTGGAGCTTTGCGGGGGCATCATTAGTATAATAGAGATTGATATTCTGGCTGCAATTTAATTGGTAACATGAAATTCTGCATGTAGAGATGTTCAGAGTTGAAACGATGGAACTGAGGATCATCAAAGTCTAACTTATCATTAGTTGAGAGAATCTGTATTTTTTTCATGGTCCATAAATCTTCAAGCTGGAACAGAAAGCATGGGAATCATGAATTAGAATTGATAAACAAAAATAAAAAAACTACACATTTCACCAGAGAAATACTATAAGTATTCTTTAATTATAAAAACAGATCATGGATACTAGAGATAAAATTCACAGGATCTAAGTAATTACATGTACAGAACTTTGATCTAATTTGAATTATTCTTAAGCCAACAAACGCATCTTGTTGCAGTATCTAGCAGCATTACTTTCTGAATTTATTTTGGTTAAATATGTTTGTGACATATGATCCTACAGTGGTTTTGGATAATCATGTTGCTTTTGTTTTATTTCCCAAGTACTGTGAGATGATTTAAATACTAATATAGTATGGTTTCACAGGTAAGACTGGTACGGGAGCAGAAATCAGGTAATATTTATGCGATGAAAAAGTTGAAGAAATCTGAAATGCTCAGCAGAGGACAGGTGGATTTTCACATCGCCGTACATTCTAGTAGTTTGAATTCTTTCCATTCTTAAATTTGTTACTTAACAGAAAAAACAAAAGAAAAAGGGAGATTAATAAGAAGATCATTCTGCTATATTTTTTTACTTTTAACATCATCTGATGCTAAATTGACAGTTATTTTAAATTTTTTTAAATTTTAACTCACTGGCTGTTTATTTCTAACACAGGTTGAACATGTTAGAGCTGAGAGGAACTTACTAGCAGAAGTTGCTAGTCACTGCATTGTGAAGCTCTATTACTCCTTTCAGGATGCTGAACACTTGTATCTGATAATGGAATATTTACCTGGTGGTGATGTAATGACGTTACTAATTAGAGAGGAAACTTTGACCGAGACCGTGGCTAGATTTTACATTGCTCAAAGTGTCCTGGCCATAGAGTCTATTCATAAACACAACTACATTCACCGGTTAGTTTTGCATTGTCTTGAAGCATATTGCCTTTTAACGTGGTCTTATTCTTCTACCAAAATTTTGAACTATAAGTTTCCTTAGTTTTATCTTTTTTTCATCAGAGATATAAAACCCGACAACCTTCTATTGGACAAAAATGGCCATATGAAGCTCTCTGATTTTGGTCTTTGCAAGCCCTTGGACTGCTCAAATTTATCACCTATACATGAACATGAAGCACTGGATGATGAGAACTTGAATGACACTGTGGATGTTGATAGCTCCCATCCAAATAGCAGAAGTGGAAGGCGCTGGAAAAGTCCCTTAGAACAACTTCAGCACTGGCAAATGAACAGAAGGAAGTTGGTAATTGCCCTGTGCTCACAAAGAGAAATCACATTTTCTGCTAGACTTCTTTTTGTAGTTGTTTTCTTTCCTGACTGCTTGAAAAGGCATAATGACAATATGTAATTGACCTGTAACATAAGTGATTGAAAAATTATTTTTAGAGGTAAACGATTCCTTAAGCATGCTGCATGACACTATCTCATGCATAAGCATGTTGGATTCACAGTAGTTTCATTCTTGAAGTTTGAACAATTCAGGTATTACATCATGTAATTTACAAAAAGCTAATATCATATGTTATGAGTGGAGATAATTTATCGATTTAAAGAATGAAAGCTTTATAATTTATTCTACTCTTAGATATTAGGCATAATGGTCAAAATTTCAGTTCTTAACCAAATGGCAGACTTTATTTTCTTTCCTTTCTCTATTACTACCTAGGTCATCAAATTTGATGATAATCATTGAAAATCTAATTTGTGTCCTTATTACATGAAATGTCAATTTTTGACTTGCAGCTTTCACTTTCAAATGATATTGTCTTTAGATGCCTGCATTCATATCCTTCTCCACCTTGTTTCCTCGTATCCTGGCAGGCATTTTCCACAGTTGGGACCCCCGACTATATTGCTCCTGAAGTGTTGCTGAAAAGGGGATATGGCATGGAATGTGACTGGTCCGTTGATTTTTTCTTTCTAGTTTTTGTTGTTTGAGCTTCATCTATCCATTTCTTATTTTGTTACAACTGGCATTTTGAAATGAATGCAGATAATGCCTCTAAATGATCCTGAAAGAAAAACCCGAGATTTTATTGCAGATTGACTGTGCATGCTGCTGTGGTTGAATTTTGTCTAAGTTTATCGATCCAAACTTGCATTTAATTAATGGAATGAAAGAAGAAAAATAAGTAGAAAAGAAAAGATGGCCGTTATGGGAGGATGATGATTTCCTCCAACATAGTGATTCTCATTGGGAAAATGCTTGTTTTTGTCAAAGAGAATATTTGTGTTGCTTAAAAATTAACAGAAATATAAATTCTATGGAAGAGTTGCCTTGTTGCTGACATAAATTCTGCATGGCTATAGGTGGTCTCTTGGTGCTATAATGTATGAGATGCTTGTTGGTTATCCGCCATTTTATTCCGATGATCCAGTTACGACATGCAGAAAGGTTCCAATCTCTTTACCTTTTCTCTTTTACCGCACCAATCATCCCTCGGCTCCGTTTTATCTTCTTCTTTCTTGTCTCTTTTTAGTCAGCTTGTTCCTTTCTCGAGTCTTGAAGTAATTATTATTATATATGTCCGTGCCTTAACATGTATTTCTCTTGCTGGCATTTGTGACAAATGTCTTCAGATCGTGCATTGGAAATATCACTTAAAATTTCCTGAGGAGGCAAGGTTGACGCCTGAAGCAAAGAATCTGATATGTAGATTGCTTTGTGATGTTGAACTTAGACTTGGTATAAGAGGCGCAAATGAAATTAAAGTGTGTAAGGTGTCTCTGTTTACTATAAAGCCTTTATGATTATATCACAATTTTTCCTGCTCATATTACTGGCCCTTGAATTGACCAGGCTCATCCTTGGTTCAAAGATGTCGTTTGGGACAAACTCTATGAAATGGATGCAGCATTCAAACCAAAAGTCAATGGGGAGCTTGACACTCAGAATTTTATGAAATTTGATGAGGTTAGATGGTATACATTGTTCTTTTGTGATTTTCAAGTCTTCGCATGCACTCCTCATTATGTTTAGATCAAATTTCTTTCTCATGGTCCATCCATCATGTATTTAAAAGAGAAATGGGGATTCCATCAAAATTCAATAGCATGAATGTTACTTAGTTAAATAAGGTAGAGGATTAGGATGTTTTGAATTTAGAGAGACAATGAGAGATAAGAAGCAGTGGATTGTGCAATACTTGAGCTA
This sequence comes from Saraca asoca, assembly GCA_026873985.1. Taxonomy (NCBI): domain Eukaryota; kingdom Viridiplantae; phylum Streptophyta; class Magnoliopsida; order Fabales; family Fabaceae; genus Saraca; species Saraca asoca. The sequence goes on from JANHAO010004069.1 coordinate 5,669, forward strand.
ATTGTCTTACCAGTTGCCTCAGCCATGCTCTGTAGGGGTAAATAACATAGTATTACAGTTAGAGATATATGAAATCCCAAAAAAATCAGCTATTTACAATCCCAAATAATGAGCATGTAATCCCCCAATGTTCAAAACCATATCCCCAGTATTCATTGACCATATCACCACACAATCTGACATATTCAACAGGATGCTTTCTTTTATTATATATCAGTTCATTGATTTTCTTCTCATTTACTGAAGTGAAGTGTGATTGCTTTCTAGTAACTGGAACCTTTTTATTATTGTAATTGGTAGGTTGAAGCACCAAAACCAACTAGAACTGGATCTGGACCCATAAGGAAGGTATCCACTCTATTTACTTGAAAGAAGAATAAAATCTGTCAAGCAATGACCAGTTAATTTGTCTCTGTTATTTGCTTTTATGTATCAAAGTGGAGAAAGCTCAGTGGCTTTAGAATATACTATCGCAAAAATATTTGGATCAATCTTTAGATCTTTGGGTACTGAGATTCCGTTGAAGTTGGGAATAGTGATAATCATGCACAAAGGTAGAGAACATGAAACTTGTTATTTGAAGTTCTATTACAACTCTATCACGCCAATGTCATTCAGATTCTAAAGGGTATAATGCATCCCAGAGTTTTTTTCATTTTTTTTTCCCTGAAGGCATGTTATATTTTAGAAGATTAATGATGCCTTAGATAAATGTGTAATAATCCATCTGCTCCTACTTGTCCTCACCTGTAGACTTTGATCATTTTCAACTGTTTACCCTGACATGTATTATTTCTTGGCTAAATATATTTTGATTGATATTCTAGCGCTTGTGAGCACCTTTACTACTTATTTTATCTCCTTGTGCACAGATGCTGTTGACTCCTCAAGATCTTAGTTTTGTTGGCTATACATACAAGAATTTTGATGCTGTCAAGGGGATGATGCGTCAGTCTTCTGGTACGTGATTTTGTTTTCCTGAAGTATATTATTTTACTAATTTATCTCCCTTATTACCCATTTGTCTCATTAAGTATAGATATTCTACTCCTTTATTCAACTGTTACAGATTTGAAGAGTGGCTTGTCACCACAGCGGACTTCTTCAATTGACTCCACACAGAGTAATAAACCCTATTCCCAGCTAACTATGATTATGACTCTTGCTAGAAGTACCTGCACTTTTTATCATTTATAGCGGCCTCACACCTTCACACATGACAAAATTTGAGACAAGTGACGTCACCTACTTTCAAATAGATGGGTTCATTTTGACTCATAATGTGTCATCATACCATAAGTGCTGATGTGATAAGTTTGTGCATAGTCTATTAAGCTCAATTTCTCTAAAGAAATACATTTCCTTCTAGGTGATTCTGCTATAGACTATTCTACCTTGGACAACATGAAAACATAAAATGGCGGCATCCTCTTGGGGAATGCTACTGCACAATGAACAGTAACCAAACTTTGACCATGTATAGAGTTTCTTGCGTAACAAGTAAATGGGACCTTCTATGAAGATGGTGGGTAACTTTCAGCCGGGCTCACGTTACCTTCATTGTTGACAACAACATATTGTGCAGAACTTATAATTGTAGAGGGATATTGGAGTGCCTTGAGGTATGGTTGGCTGGTACTTCTAGCAGCAGTAATATGCCAAAAGTTTTGAGGGCAATTAGATGTTTGTAATATGTAAATGGGTCATGACTAATACCCAGGTTGGCAGATGAACATGCCTTCACTTGTGGCAGATTCTGACCCCCTTCACTCAAAACTCACCATTTTTTTTTTGTTTTCTGTGGTTTAGAAAGCTCTAAATCCCCTTGGTGGTGTACTTGAATAGAAAGAACATTTGTGCTTTGGTGAGCAGAAACATGAATTTACTTTTGCTGAATTTTATTATTGATTAATTTCTGGTGTTTTGTGTACATTGGACTTGCAGGACAATTGCAATGAACTTGTTTAAGTTTATTGTATTGGATCTCTCGCGTAGAGAAATTCTAAAGTTGATTCAATATAGTATATTAAACTATTCAATATATGTAATAATAAATAAATAAATTTTCCAGCATTGAAAGAGGATTAATAAGAGAGAAATGAATTTTATTCCATGTGATAGTGTGAAACTTGTAAAATTTCAAAGATATAAAATTTTCATAATGAAATCATAATACTCGTTTGAAATAGCTTGCTTTCTTAAACAGCATCACCGTTTTATGAAAGGTGTTTGTTTATTTATTTGAAAACAAACAGATGAAGATAGCAAAATGTAAGAAAAAAATTGACAATTATTGAATTAAAAAAAAAAGAAGACAACTAATACAGACCTAATAGAACATTTTGAAATTCAACATTCGTTAACCCTTATTTGGAAGTTTAAAAAAAGCAAGAATTTAATTCATTTGAAATTGAATTCATGAATATTTTTATATATAAATTTAATTATAAATAAATTGATTTTTTTATGATTTTAACCTTCAAGCAACATTTAAAGGGGGGACAAAGAATTAGAGAGAGAAAAGGGACCGGAGGGGAGGCAAAGGGAAACAAAGATGGAAATAATTTTGTTAATATTTGTTTATAGTTGTAAAATATGTCAGTGGTAAGAAATTTTTTTATTTATATAAAAAAAGATTATTTAAAAAAAAATGTTTTCTAACAATACAAACAGTACTTAAATAACATTGATCCCTCTTTTTTAATCTAACGGTTAATTGTTTTATATCTTCCATCTAATGTTACTATTGTCTTAACAATTTAGTAAGCACAGCTCATGTGGTCATTAACCTTATTTTAAGATGAATGTCTTGACAATTTAATAAGATGGCATATACAAAAAGGTTTTAATTTCATTAAAATGCTAAATTCATATATGAACTTCTTATTAAAAAAAAAAGGTGATTTGATATGTGATTTTGAAAAAGAAATTTTCACGCAATTTAAATATATATAATTATTAACTCTTTAGATTAAATCAAATGATAAAATTGGTTATCTTGTTTTAGATTGGAATGATAAAGAATCTAAGTGATATTAAGGATTAGAGGTTTTTTGCAACCTTTTAGTAGTAATTATACAGATTCAAGAAGATCATCTGAGATATATAATGTAAGAATGAATTATATGTAATTAATTTTTATAATTAAAAAATAGTACTTTTTGTATTTGTTTTACTAAATAGTAGTTAAATATTGCTTCTTAGATTATGGGTGTGATTGGGAGAGCTTATCTACAGTTTATATTTGAGTTTATCTTATAATATAAACACTTTAGATAAAAAATTTAAATGTTTGTTTAAACTTATGAAAATAACTTATGACCCATCAATAAGCCCATTTGAGCTTATTTCAATAAGCTTAATGGAGAAGCTTATCAAAAAGAGTTTATTGAAGTTTATAGGCATAATTGTTTAATTAAGTTGTTTTCCCAAACAGACCCTATATCTTTTACTAGTTTAACTCGTGTGATAGATAAAAATATTATATAATTTTTATATTTATTATTTTATATTAGATTTAATATACTAATATTATTGTCTAATTTATTATATTTTAAAATTATAAAAATGATTTTAAAATACTAATGTTATAAATACTATTTTAAATAGGTATTTTGTAATTTTAAATTAAATAAAATTTGGTATACTTTATGAGAAACATAAAGATTAATTTTAAAACCTATAAGTGAAAAATTCTTTAATTAATTGATTTTTTTATTAATATTGTGAAATCAATAATAGATAAATACTTGATTTCATCTTAAAAAGAAATATAAACCATCAATGATATCCGACAATGACACTTTTATTTTATCTTAAATATATTGACAGTGTGTTTCAAACTTTAAAATTTTGGCTTAAATATTATTTTTTTGGATTAAAAATAGACTCTCTTTTTTTTTCAAATTTTAGTTGACTTTAAATACATATAATAATATTAAGGTATAATTAAATCATATGATTAACTTTTTTAATGAATAATCTTATTATATAAATATACAAAATCAAATAGTCAATATAAAAAAATATAGAATTGATTTGAAAAAAAAAATTATCAGAATAGACACACAATACATAGAGGATATTATAAAAAAAAACTCAAAAAACATGCAAAAATACATACATAAAAGAATTTCAAAGAAAATATAACAATGATAAAGTAGATAATCAAATACAATTACTATAAACAACAAAAATTATATAATATCATAGAATCAATATATTTAATTTAATTAATGAAATAATAGAGACAACAAAAATAATATGGAGACAAACAATCAAATAGCATAACAAGTTGGAGGCAAAAAAAAAAAAAAAAGGATAATTTCCTCGGAAGACAACCCATTATAGCAATCATGTTAAAAGGAAGGATAAGACTGTCAAATGAAAATCGCAAAGCTAAAGACTTGATCGCATTAATCAATACAAGCTGAATCATGACAATAACCTATATTGATTTATTTGTAGTGTCTTTTGGTGCTACTTTTATTAATAGACTGACGTATCACATTTCTAGATGCTATTTTTATATACTAAAATTAGAATATAGATATATATATATATAAAATTAAGAATCTAGAAATATTTAGTCTAAGAAAAAACAAATAAAGATATGGAAGAAATTATATATCTCTCAAAGAAAATTGCAACATATATATACATGCATATGAATGAAATATATTAAACGAGAAAACTGAATCATGATCATGATAATCACGATTGAAACATAATTAGAAATTATATGATCATTTAAAAAATTATATCATCATTTAAAAAATATATATAATTTTATATTTTAATTCTAATTATCAATATAAATATCTGATGATAACAATTCATTTCTCTCATTGTATGTATATATATATATATATAAGCAAATTTTAAAATCTAGAAGTGTATAGTCTAAGAAAAAAGAAAGATATGGAAAAAAATTAAAATAGTCAAACTTAAAGTTTATATTTTCTTTTGTTTTGATTTTGTTAATACTCTTGGAAGAAAATTTGTAGTTTATATACCACAAACAAAATTTAAATCTAGGAAAAAAACAAAGATATGGAAAAAAATTTAAAATTTCTATTTTCTCTTGGAAGGAAAGTTGTAGTTCATATACCACAAGCAAATTTTAAATCTAGAAGTGTATAGTCAAGGAAAAAACAAAGATATGAAAAAAAATTAAAAATAGTAAAACTTATTTTTATTTTCCTTTTAGTCTTGTTGAAGATTTTTAATCTTCATGATGATTAGTACCGTAATCCGCTAATCAATGGATTGTGGATATAATGTTTTTTTATTGTGTGCTATGGTACATGATAGCATAGTCACTTGTAACTTTATTGTCCAGTTATACCGTATTCAAACATCTTTCTACCAAAAACACCCCTAATAAAATATCCATTTTAATTTCTCAAAAATACAAAACATGGGTAAAAGCGTAATATCAACTTTGTCCAGTTCATTGCCGATCAAAACACCGGACTCCTCGTCCTCCATGGCTTCGTTCGAGCTTGGATTTGGAGCTCCGACTCAGGCAACTGCTCAGAATATCCAATTCGAAGCCAATCTCGAATGCTTAGAATCTTAGAATTATCGCAGCTAAGAAGAAACCAATCATACTTTTGCATCATTACAGGAAGGTATATTTTGCCATTCAATTTTGACATTGAGATTTTTGGTTGATTCAACTTCTAGGGTTTTATTTCTGGAATTTGCAATGCATTTCTGGGTGAGTGAGGAAGTTTATGGTTACCCTCGCTGTATTTTTATTGATTCAGCTCCTAGGGTTTCAATCTATCTACTTGCGTGTGTTTTTATTTTATTAGTTGTTCTGTTGAATAAGCTGAGATGAAACAAGAATGGAGAAAGGATGTGTGCATGCATGGAGTAGTTAAAGAGTTATATTGTTGATGGATGCAATTTTTTTTTTTATTATTTATTTTGTTTGCCTTATGATATTACTGGCTGATGGCTGATACTTGAATAAAGTACTAGTCAATTGGTGTCATGGGTTCACTTCTAAAGCTACTTAGAAGTAGCTGCTTATTTGTGGTTGGAAGAAAAAGTGATTACCTCTTTCAGTTGATTGGGATTTTAAGGAAAAAATGGCATGCAAAGAGTAAATCCTCTGTTTGTTTGCTCAAGTGACTTTCCTTCTAATCAATGAGCAAATATTAATTATTGAAGCCAAGACAGTGCAAAATTGTTATGATACATGTTGGTTAATAGTATATTGTATATAAAGTTTTCATAGCATTTGTCATAATAACATAAATGTTACTTTGATGCAACATTGAGCATTTATTTCTTTTAGTTTACATTTTCTAAAAATGATTATGGTGTTTAGATGAGTGCTAATCTGACTTGTGAAAGATTAAATTGCTTGTGCATTTGTCTGATTGATGGCGTGTGTTCTGTGGCCAGAATGCCATAGAGCAAATCTTTTAACGTAAGTAGAATTGGCAAAATTGTTACTCATAGTTATGAAGAAAAGTTTTTTCCATTTTTGCATCGGTGCATCCAAGGGGATAACAGGTGCTAAGATCAACTTTTCTTCATTCAATAATTTGCAGTTGTAATAAATATCCTCATGTATAGCAAAAAGGTCCATAATGGCAGACAATTTCTGTCAAAACTGAAGGTAAATTTGAGGATACAATCCTGGATGGAACAGGGTGAGATGTATATATCCTGTAGTTTTACATTGCTTCTCTGAATTTGAAGAATTTTGTACATGCTTTTATGGTTTTGCATTTTGGTCATCTTGTGGAAAGAATCCAAGTACATGCTGAATCCATTGTACTGCCCTTTGACACCGTATATTCGATTTTACACATGCATCTGTTGATATTTCACTCAGTAGTGTGACATTTCTTTTCGGTATTTTTTGATACTTTCAGGTTCAATGTGAAATTGTTCTATTTCAATTTAGATATGCCCTTTATGTGCTATAATACCACATATCTGTCATGCTCTACTCTCTGCTTCAGACTTCAGAATCAAACAGTGTGTGGGAATTAGTGCAATGGCAACATCTGGCAAATTTGATCTATCTTCTAGTAGCCCAGATAGACCATTGTACACTGGGCAGCGTGGATCCCACATGGCTGCTTCTTTAGATAGATCAGGTAGCTTTCGTGATCGTGAGTGCATGGAAAATCCAATTCTGTCATCTCTACCAAATATGTTGAGAAGCAGTTCTTCCGCAGCACAAGGGGATGTGATGAGCTTTCTCCAATGCCTTCGTTTTGATCCAAAGGCAGTAGTCACAGAGCATAAGTCTATTCGTCAAGTGGATTTAAAACGACACGTCAATGTTGCTCTTGGGATTTCAACGGATGAATCTCCATCTAGTTCTTCAAAAGGCAAACCGCTGTCTCCCCCAGTACCAGAAGAAATCAAACGAATTAGGAATGGTTTGCGTGATAGCTCTGTGAAGGCTAGGTAGTTGTTTGCATTATCTGCTGCTTGCATTAAGTTGTATCTGTTTTATGACTTTGCATCATTCAACAGGGAACGCATGAAAATTTTCAATGAAGCCTTATCTGTATTCAACAAATTTTTCCCAAGTATACCTTCAAAGAAGAGATCTCGATCTGAAAGCTTTTCTAACGACCGTCCTAGTGTGATGTTGACTGACCGGTCAGTTATGGGGTCGAGCATGGGTAAGGGTGGAGTTCAAGGTGTCACAAGTGGTTTTGAACTTGAGCAGCAAAAATCAGAAGAACGAACTAAAAATGTTGTTTCAAATAAGCGTACTCGAACCTCTTTGGTTGATGTAAGGGTATGTAACTTTAATTTCTGAGCATACTTGTTTGCTAAAATTGACACAATATCACACTATTTTAGTGCACCCCATTTATGGTGAAGTTGAGTATTGTACAGCATGTGCTCTCCATATTCCGGAGTTGTTTGCAGGCCTATTTAAGTTAATTATGCCTCTCCAGAAGCTGCCCTCTAGATATTATCCCCTCTTGTTCTGCTGGGGGAGGTACTGCCTCTTTTAGTGTATAGGTTTCTTATATTCCTATGTGCTATTCAGGCCCTTAGGCTTGTATTGGATGTGTTTAAACCCAAGTTTGTGTGATGCTTTTTCTTCTGCCTTTGTAAAATCATAGGAATATTGAAAATTCTAATTTGTCAGTGCTTCTGTCTAATAATGCACCTGATAATTTCCTGCAGCTTAATACTTTGTTGTTAATTTCCTTTATATCAAGATCAGATTTCTTTTTAAAATGGTTTGCGTTAAAACCTGTTGCTGAATACTGACATGGGTTTTTGATAAATCCAGATGGATGCGCGGACTAATTCTCTTGTCAGGCCATCTGGGACTGCAGATAAAGATAAGGAGATGCTACGGCTTGCCAGTAGTGGTGCAGTTCAGGGTGATGATAGAACTTTACCCATTGGAGGTGATGGTTGGGAAAAGTCAAAAATGAAGAAGAAGCGTTCTGGCATCAAACCAGATAGTTCTCCAAGTACAGCATTAAGTAAACCTGTTGATGTCTACCGGGAATCTAAACAGGGAATGCCGCAAAGACTAGTCACCGATGCTCGATCAAAACTGAGTAATGATTCCCATGCTTTCAGGTATGAATATTGGGTATATGGTATATCATTGCTTAGCTTAACTTATTTGTTACCGTATATTAGTTCCTTAATAAAATATTTTGAATTAATGAGACTTGGATAATGAGAATTTTCTGTACATTTCTTTTTCTAGTTTTTTTTTTCTTTTTTTTTTTTGGTGATAGGAGCAGTGGTTAATCTACTAGACTCACACATACAAGTACCTAGGATGCAAAGGAAGGCAAAGCCTTTCAAGGAACATTGGGTGCCACTTGAGCCAAAGTCTCTTGGCTTTTTCTAGATATTTTATTAATATGATTTGGAATCGTATAGCATATGCTTTATAGTCGTTATAAAGGTTAGATGTTATGAAACTTGATAAAAGGACCTCAGTGATTGCTATCAAGGTTAAAGTCTTCATGGCTGAATCTCATTGCATGATGCCAAACTCAAGTAGGAATTTACTGAGAATGGATTAATAAATATAATTGCAAAATAACACTTCCCCTTTGAGGTATTTATCTAATGCCTGTAGGTCAATCCAATGGAAATTGCATAATAGGTGAAGCGTATAATTGTCGAATTGATAAAATGGTGGACAACTGTGCCTTTGCTATAAATTGGTATTACATTTTTCAAAAAATGGACTGAAAATGACAGCTTTTTCAGAACAATTACAATGCACTGGTTAACAGTTTTAATGGGTGCATGTTCATGTATGCTAGATAATGGAAGGCCCAATAGCATACATACTTGATATTATAATTTTACCATTTTGTGCCCGGATAAATATGCCACCCTTGTTCTACCAATGGTAATTGTTTATTCTGCCTTTTATGATAAAAATCCTATAACTTACTAGATTTGGACAACCAAAAGGAGATAAAGGAGGCAACTCCTTGGGATTTCTTGGCAGTGTAAATGGTGCAAATCTCTTCAAACAGGGAAGTATGCAAAAATTGTTGTAGAGGACTTTACTAGGTTCTTGTGGTTTCAAGGATCTTGGCTTTAATCTCTTTGGCAGAAGATATCATGTAACAAGAAGATTGTCTTTATTTCAATCCTAAAAATTATTTGTCTACAATTTGCAATGCGAATGGCATTTTTTTATGTACCTTTCTGACTTCTGTAGGCCAGGGGTTTCCAATGGAACTGCTGCAGTTGGAAAATCCGATGGTATCTCTCAACAAACTGGGTTGGGTATACGTGCCTCTACTCCCAGGAATGACCAAGACAACAATTCCCTCATCAGTGATAGGAGGGATCGTCCTGTTAATTCGGACAAGGAAAGGGTGAACTTCAGAGCCGTTAACAAGTAAGCAGAAAATATGAGCCCTTTTCTTTTGTGTTTTTGTGCCTGTGGAAAAAATCTCTCTTTTATCCGCAGAATTATTTCGTTTCTATTTTGCTTTGTCCTATTTTTTCTTCTTGCTTTAGTAGGATGCACATTTGTTGTGGACTGTCATGGTTAATGTTCAAGTCTCTCCCTTATCATTTGTGATATGAATCATGTGATTGATTTAGTCTCCACAATTTATACTATCACAGGGCAAGTGTCCGTGATGAATTCAATTCAGCTAGCCCTACCTCGAGTACAAAAATGAATTCTTCTATTCGGGCTCCACGATCGGGTTCAGGAGTTGCCCCCAAGATGTCGCCAGTTGTTCATAGAGCAGCTGTTCCTAATGATTGGGAGCTTTCTCATTGCAACACCAAGCCACCTGCTGGTATTGGCACTAACAATCGCAAACGAACAGCATCAGCAAGGTCATCCTCCCCACCTGTTGCCCACTGGGCTGGGCAGAGACAACAGAAGAGCTCCCGTACTGCCAGAAGAACAAATTTCATGCCTATTGTTTCAAGTACTGATGATTCTTCTGCTTTGGACACTGTCTCTGATGTTCCTGGCAATGATGTTGGGATGGGATTTGCCAGACGTTTGGTTGGCAGTTCTCCTCAGCAAATTAAATTAAAAGGTGAACCTTTGTCTTCAGCTGCTTTATCTGAAAGTGAAGAGTCAGTAATGGCTGAGATCAAATCCAAAGATAAGAGCAGAAAGCCTGATGAGATAGATCAGAAAGCAGGACAAAATGTTCAAAAGATGTCAAACTTGGTCCTGCAATCAAGAAAGAATAAGCTTGTATCTGGGGAAGAACATGGAGATGGTGCTCGGAGGCAAGGAATGACAGGACGAGGTTTTACGTCCACACGGTCTCTCATTCCAAGGACAGAGAAGCTTGGTAATGTAGGGACAGCAAAACAACTTAGAAGTGCAAGACTAAGCTTTGAGAAGAGTGAAAGGTTAGGACTTTTGACAGTTTGACAAACAATATCTGATTGTGATTTTTCTGGAACTGTAGTGTCACTTAAATTAAAGTCTTGTTATTTTCTCAAATACATGCAGCAAGGCAGGTCGTCCACCAACCAGAAAACTTACTGACCGTAAGGCATATACACGTCAAAAACACACAGCTATGAATGCAGTGGCAGATTTTCTTGGTACTAATCAAACTAGCTTCTTGAAAAAGATTAGTGAAACCTTCTTTTCATATTTAACACATTTGTTTCATTGTTTACTTTTGGTTTCATTTGTTTAGTTGGGTCGGATGATCGGCAAGAAGAATTATTAGCTGCTGTTAATGGTGTTATTAACTCCGGTATCATCTCAATGAAATTTTGATAATTTTGCCTAAGTTTTTACCATGAAGGAGTGGTTTTGAATTTTATTGTTACTGCAGCTTGTGCCTTTTCCAGTGCATTCTGGAGGCAGATGGAGCCCCTCTTCAGTTTGATTTTTGAGGATGATATTACTTACTGGAAACAAAAGGTACTGGTTGTGGCAGAATCACCTAAACAGAAAGATAGTGGTTGTGTTCTTAATCTTTCCATCTATAATCGGAAAGGTTTTTTTGGTTGTTAGAAATTGAAAGCAACAAATTTCTTAATATGAAATCCTGGGTGGCATTGCTGTAATTTTTTAGGGGGTTGTAAGTTTATCATTTTACTACAAAATCTTAAGTCCTGATGTTGCCTGAAACAGTGGCCATCATTTTATTTAATATGTACTATTTATTTGACATACCTTTTTCTTCTATAGTTTGAAAGAAACAACTTTTTCCATCCAGTATAATGGAAGCTGTTACGTTTTAGATTTTGATGGTTAAAACAACACCTATTTTTTAAGCCTCCAGTATTTCAGAAGTTATGATTTATTTCTTCTTCATGATTAAATCATGATTTATTTTGATCTTTGAAGTTTGAATTTCTGACACAAACCTGGCATGTGAACTAATTAAAATTTTATTTCACTTATCTTTCAGGAAAATCTTGATTCAAGGGCATCAACACCAGCTCTAGTTTCTTCAAATGTAGATAGTTGTCAAGCCACTGTTAATGGGTTTGGGACTACTGGTTGTGAAAAGGATGTTGTAGCGGGTGTTCAAAGGAATGCAGGAATTATTCCAGAACTGTTTCTACCAGTTAAAGGGGACCATAATGTAATGCCTCTCAGTCAAAGGCTTATAGCTGCTTTGATCTCTGAGGAGGATTGTAGTAGTGGAACTGATGATCTCAAGTTTGATGCATATGACACTGAGTTTGAACCAGATGGGGAGTTGGAATTTAACAGTTTGGATCACTACTCACAACCTAATTTTCAGTTTGCTTGTCAGTCTGCTTATAACGGCTATACCATTACTGGGAAGCCAGAACATGAAGAGAAAGGCAGCAGTATGAATGGTAATCCAACAAATGGGTTGATCTCAAACTTTGGGAACTCTGTAAATGGTTTACTTCAAGACAAAGGATTGATGCCTAATCTGACCTGTTCAGAATTGCACTATGATAGCCTGGATGTGAATGACAAGATTCTCTTGGAACTTCAGAGCATTGGAATCTCCCCAGAACCAGTGGTAAGCTTACATTCATAAGGACTTGTGCTTTTTCTTTTTTGTTGTATTTTAACTTTCATACTTGTAATTTGTTGGTTTTTAATTTAAGTCAGTTTTCACTTATTTGGTTCTGGTTTTCTCTGTATTTCTGTCATAAGTCTTCTTATTAAATACATAATGGTTTACTTAATGCTGTTTCGGTCTATAATATTGCTTTATAATACTCATAGCTTTTTCTTTTTTTCAAGCCTGACATGTTACAAACAGATGATGGAGGAGTATGTGAGGAAATCACTAGTTTAGAGGAAAATTACCAAGGACAGGTACTGATTGATGCTGAAGCCAAGTTATTTACAAAATGGACATTCAAATATTGCTGTCTTAGTTCATATAAATACATAGATTAGGTTTAGAACTAGAAATGAATTTGATTTATAAACAGTAATTAGTGTTTTGATCATATGTAATTCGCTTCATGATTTATTTTTTGTTTATACAATAGATTTCCAAGAAGAAGGCCTTGCTAAACAGATTGTTGAAGTCTGCCTCAGTGACGAAAGAACATCAAGAGAAGTAATTGCATCGCCATTTATATTTTGGTTATTTGCTTCCCTTGACTTTTTTTTCTTCCTCGTTATTTTAAAATGTAAACATTTTATTTCGCTTTAACAGGGATTTTGAACAATGTGCTCTTGACAAACTCATCATGATGGCTTATGAGAAGTACATGGTAATCTTTGTACCATCCAACATTGGCTTTTGTGAATAATCTGTTTTTAGGTTTTAGAATGAAATATTTGAATCTTAATATAGTCAACCCCCCCTCCAAAGAGAAAAAAAAAAACCAAGAGTTATATTGCAAAAATTGTTTAAAAAGCTGAGGATTAGACTAATCATATGTATGGATTCAGAACGAGGACATGTCTATACAATTGTCCAGGTAAAAGTGAAAATAAGCAAAAGCATGCACCCTTAATTGCATCTATTGGAAGGGTATCTTGTACATAAAAAATGATATTAGAATTTCCATCAGAACCTTATGAAGGAATATGACTTTGTACAGGTTCTATTAAAAAAAAAAATGACATTTTACAGGATGAAAACGTTAATTGACAACAGGAAAATGTAAATAGTAAGAAAGTCTTACTCTGCTATATAAATTGACCCTTGATGTATTTTATTGGAGAAACCAATTTTTTACTCATTGTCTTATTAACTTATTGAAAATAATTTGAATTGTCTTGGAAAAGATGTACCATTCTTGGCCTTGTAGGGGCATCATTTTTTAAAATGCTCTATGTATCTATGGTTAAGTCATGGCAGAGTGAAATGACAACACTTGATTGACAGGCGTGTTGGGGTCCTAGTCCCTCGGGTGGGAAAAGTTCTAGCAACAAAATGGCCAAGCAAGCTGCCTTGGCATTTGTCAAACGAACATTGGAACAATGTCATCAATTTGAAGATACAGGCAAGAGCTGCTTTAGTGAGGCTTTGTTCAAGGATATGTTTCTTGCTGCGTCTTCCCACCTGAGTGTTGTTCGGCAAAGAGATGGCATGGAGGGTCAACCTGCAAAACCATATGCTTCCTCCCTTTCTCTGGAAGCAAGAACAGGTATTTTCATTGTTAGCTTTGGGGTTAAGTGGTCTAAAGTACAATATGTTCTTCTATCCCAGCTGTTCAATGTGACTTGAAATTCATGGTGGATCAGATGTTTTATTAAATCGGCTTACAAATGATACAGCCTTTTAACATCTTTATAATTAGATAGAAACAAGGTTGACAAGGATAAAAAGCCAGTGTGTGTGTGTGTGTGTGTTTATACTCAGATAATAATATAATATCTTAGATATACTTTACCTACAGCACTTTGTGACACTTATCCTATTAATGTTCTCAACAGTAACCATTTTAGGCAACATTAACAGATAGTTTAACTGCATATGCCTTATGCCATCTTCTTTGTCCCATCTTAATTGTTGAATTTTCATGTTTTAATTTTTGGCCTTTTAATGTAGTAAAGTGCATATTCTGTTATTTAAATATATTTGTTTCTTCTCTTTTGCCAGCTTCCATGGGTTCACAGCAGAGCCCCTCACAATTCAGTCAGAACATGGATAACCATGACCTCAATTTTTCAGATGTGCATCCTAATTATTCATCTGAGCAAATTATTGGGAAGGAAGATCCATGGTCAAACAGGGTGAAGAAGAGGGAATTGTTGCTTGATGATGTTGGCAGTCCAATGGGTACTTCAAGTGCCCCATCTGGCATGGGAAATTCCCTATCCAGCAGTGCAAAAGGAAAGAGGAGCGAGAGAGACAGAGATGGAAAGGGGCAAAGCAGAGAGGTAGCATCCAGAAATGGAACTACCAAAATCGGTAGGCCAGCATTATCTAGTGCTAAGGGTGAAAGGAAATCTAAAACAAAGCCCAAGCAGAAAGCAACTCAGCATTCTGTTTCTGTGAATGGCCTCCTTGGCAAGCTATCAGAGCAACCAAAATCATCCGTATCAAAGTCTAACCAAATGTCTACTAATAGTAATTCCAAAGAAAAAGAAGAGTTTGGCTTGGGCAGATTGGATGACCCTGAGTCTCTTGACTTGTCCCACTTGCAGCTACCTGGAATGGATGTACTTGGTGTTCCTGATGACCAAGGTCAGGATCTTGCTTCATGGTTGAATATCGATGACGATGGATTACAAGATCATGACTTTTTGGGCCTTGAAATTCCCATGGATGACCTTTCAGACTTGAATATGATGGTTTAAGCTGCTTTCGTTGTATAGTCCTGTTCAAGTATACCAATGACAAGGAAACAAAGTGCTTTTAAGGAATGACTAGGTACATTGGATGGTCTTTCAACTATCCTTCCACGATTAGATTTATATAGATTTTTTAGTAGACTCATCTTCTCTAAGTCCTTTTTGAGTGGCCTTTCCAGCTGTTTTGGATTTTGCTCTTGTTAGTGTCCGTGACTTCGACTGTAAAGATCTTTTTGTTCAAGGTATAAGTTAGTATTCCTAGTGATTATATCTTAGCAAACACTGTATCCTGGTTGGAGGTCTTACAAAGCAGAGAACAAGACCTCCTGTACATACATTTAATATTTTTAATAAAATCAGCTTTTCATTTGCTGAAAAGACATTTGGTTGGCTGCTCCTTCTATTGAGGTTCCCTCCATTCATCCTGCTCCAAGCAAGTTTGCACATGGGTTTTCTTTTGTATTTTACATTTTGCAGGTATATTGGTTACTGAAGTGGCTTCAAACCGGTGTTCACTCAGACTCTCCTACAACTACAAGGTTGTAAGAGCAACATAACTAACAGGTGAATGTAACCATAGCCTGTGTTTCATGTGAAAATGATTATTGAGCATTACTCTTCACTCTGTCCGGTTTCTGCCTTCCTGTGTTACCATGGAGAAAAGAAAATGATTCTGGCCATCTATCATCTCTCAGGCTGTCCAGTTGTTTCAATTTAAGTTCTTGGAAGTGAATCTGAATTATGCATTTGACCTGATCTTTTGATACTTAATATGTAAAAGGTCATAATTGTTGGAACTTCTAATATGCTTCTGGTTGATTTTGTCTTCAGGGATTACTTAGTTGGATGACTTTTTATCTATGAAGATTAAAGGGGCTTTTTGTTGGAAAATAGTCTCAAATATTCACGACGGGAACCATCGTTGTTGAGAATCTACTTTACAGTGGAGTTATCCTTAAAATTATTGAGCTGCAGTTCCTATTACATGGGGGGTAAGCTTTAAATACTTGCTGATCTTGTCTTTTGTTGAAGAGAGTGTGGTATAATTTTGTTGTAAAATTCCGAGGTCGTCAGAGGCACATCTAATCCGATTTTCTTTGGATAACTGATAGAGTATAGCTTGTCCTGTCTGCTTCCTCACCTTGTCTTCTTTTACATAGTTACTTTTTCTGCACTGAAACCAAGGTTTTGCTTTACACAGAGACGATGCAATTTCTAAAATGTTTTGCTGTTTTTGAAGTTTATGAATAGTAATTGGATCTTGTCATATCTTTAGTTTAAATTTGTGTCAATGAATTTCTTTCTTTCTTTCTTTCTATTTTTGGGTATTTGAAAGTTTGGAGGTAAGATAAATTGCTCCAATAAATTAATTTCTACTTCAAAGGTAAGAGCGACTATTTGCATTGAGAATAATTTTAAATATAATAATTACATGAATTGAAGGAAGATCATTTATCTCTCAGCACCCGAACTTGAACACATTTTTGGGCCTTGCTTCATTCTGGGGATTATGTTCTCTCTTGAAGTTAAATTGATGAAGGCTTCCTAATATAATATATAAAAATTAATAGAAAGATTGAAGAGCACTTAACCTTTACACTTGTGCTCATCTTGTGTGTCTGTAGTATTTGGAACACTGCACATCTGCCCACATTATCATCTGAGAGAGAGAGAGAGAGAGAGAGAGAGAGAGAGAGAGAGATGCAATCATGCAAGTGATGCCACCTTTTTGGGTTTTCTATCTTCTCTCACAAATGTGATAACAATATCGGCAATAATCATGAGTAATTTTTTGTTGATACAAAAACAAGTGAAATTATCAGTTACATTATATTGAAGAATTTTTTTTGATAAAATCATTGCTTAAATTAAATTAGAAAAAGGCAAAAAAAAAAATATAGATTAGTGTATGAGATTTAAATTTTCTTTACAAAGAGCTTACATTTCTAAATTTTTCTAATCTCTCTTCATAGATGAGCAATTTTTTATTTTGAGTTTCCCTAAAACTATTTTAATTATTATATTATCATAATTGATTCATTGATTAAAATTAAAACTAAATTTGTGAGAGGGATAAAGATAAACATGTATATGTGGCTTTTCTCTTCTGGTAATAATCAAAAGTATGATCTGGTGAGCTGGTAAGAGCACGTGGCGAGGAAGGGAAGGAGTTGAAGCTCTCGGCACCAAATCCACGGGCAAAAAGGAATCTCAAAGCCATGATATTTGTTTGGCCACTTGGAGTAGCTCCATGTTTCCATTTAGTATTAATAATAATTATTATAGTATTAAATTAAATACAGCGTCCTATGTCTGTGTGTCAGTTCATGCATCTCAGCCTCCAAATACAGTGATGTTGTCATTCTTTTCTATTCTTTTTCTGTCAATGTTGGGCATTTTGGATCTTTAATGTAACATATTTCTAATCTTCTTTTGATACATAATAAAAATTTATTTTATATTTTATTATTTTTAAATAAGAATTCAAATTGGTACAATTGTATTGTTTTCTTCATCTTCCTATTTCCTACAATTGTACGTCATTATTGGTACAATTGTATTATTTTTAAATAAGAATTCAAATTGGTACAATTGTACGTCATCTTATTGGTTATAACGTGCCCTTCGCAGCTTGGTTGTCTTTTCAGATCTTCTTAAACGTTAACCGTTATAACAATTTAGATATTCTTCTAACCGAACAAATAAACAAGATAATTATTAATTTTATTATTTTATTTATTTATTAATATTATAAAAATTTAGATATTAACTTTTAAAATATTAAAAATTATAAAATTTAACATTTAATTTTTATTTATTAGATAAAGTAAAAAATATATATTTTTATATATCATAATTATTATTGACGATGTAATTTGATAAGTCTAAATTCTGTTAATCAGGAAAGTTCAGTAAAATCTCAAATTGCAATCCGGTTAAGTGTAAAAGGAAGATGACGAGGAGAGGGGGAAGGCAAGAGGAAGAATAGGGAGAGAACAACAAAATTTTTTAAAGTGGTTTGGCTAAAGTCGATTGATCGACCCCTACTTCCACAGTAGTATTATTTCTGGGAATATATTTGCAGAGTATGATATTTTTGCAGAAATCATATAAGTCGATTTTCTCTGTCTAAGTTGTTCTCTAGGTTTAAAATTGACCTCTCTTATATAATGATTTTAACTTCTATTTATAATTGTTGAGGTGTTACACTTGTAATAAAAAAAGAAAGAATAATAATAAATTAATTATAAGTTGACTCCTGCAAGTTGCTGTTTGCAAGTTGGTCCCATTCTCGAGTTTAACCAAAGTAAGTTTTCTGGAAGAGGGCTAAGGTGGCATGCTTCGACCATCGAGCTATAGCTCATCCTCAACGAGCTAGAACTACTACCTCGGCCTTATCATGCGATTTGAGTTTGCGACTGGCGATCTGGTTCCTTTGTTCGATGACCTTAGTCTTGAGCAGGACTTTATCCAATTGGGCTCATCTATTGGGCTTTTGTCAACCCATTCGCATAGATCCAAAAATACCCACAACATTAACCCTCTAGCTAGAGCTGTCAAAAAGGGCCGGTCCGTCCCAACCCGCCTTAACCTGTCATTAAATGGGGCGGGGCGGGTGAAAAAACATCAACCCAACCCAACCCACTGTGGGTTGTGGGTTAGGTGAGCCAACCCATCAAAAATAGAAAAAAAATAACAAATCAATGACAATAACAACAAGACAACAACCATGACCATATTAATTGAAGCATTTGAATAAATAATTTTTCATCACATAATTCAAATCATCCAAGAGGACCAAAACTAATTAAATAGTCTAACAAAGTAACAAATAATAATCAAAGAATAAGTCCAAGAAGATCAATACCAACATGGCAACATAATCTTTAAAACATAATAGTTTAGATTTCATATGCCTTAATTTCCTACATTAATTGAAGCATGTTATCACAAAAAAAGTAATAGAGAAACAAATTAAATAATACAAGCAA
>JANHAO010004070.1:0-24912 GCA_026873985.1 Saraca asoca
CAAAGATCCTATTATATATTGATGTAGTTTTCTATATGGTTTAAAATCTAGAGAACTACGAATGATATTGTTAGATTTTCTATCATTATGTTATAGAAGTATTAGATCATAAGAGTTTTTTTATGTGGACTTTCATAATTCAAAATATTTTATAAAACTTAAATTACACAAATGTTAAATTAATATTATAAACTAACCCATATAAAGTGATAATTTTGTGGGACTTAAAATCTTAAAGTGATTTCTAGTTATATGAGCCTTGTAACTGAACTATTTGGTTTTGGGTCAACTTAGCTTAGTGAGGTTTAATATATATAAAGCATGTCTCTACTCTCTTCCTAGGTTACTTCCTATAGTTTCCTCATCAGAATTCTTAGACGTATCCTCCCTTGGGTTGTTAGGATCGAAAGGAGTAAATCTACTAGAATTCCCACATATTGAATTTAATGGATTCACAATCTTCTTAAGGTAATTAATTGTTTTATATTATTATTATTATTATCATCATCATCAATTTGTATTTTATTTATGTTACGTGACATAATAAATTAAATTCATATAATTGGCTTAATTTTATAATGCAATTCTTGCACATAACTGACTCCTAATTAAAGATATTTATCAAATAATTCTTCATGACAAAATTATTTTTGTAATCTATTTCCATATTTTAAACTTGTTATTCCTTAAGTTGTTTATTTTTTGTTAGAGTGATAATAAAATTATTTTCTAAATTTTTTTTTAAAAGTTTAAATTTATAGAAATAATTGATATCTAATATGATAGTAGAGTCTTGTAAACTAGAAGGTTTAGAATTCGAATCATCCACAAAATAAATGGTCTTGTGCTATGTGCTATAACCATTCTTTAACCTTGTCCTAGGAGTTTAAGCTTTTGGGAACAATGGAGAGGTGATAAGTGAAAAGCAAAAAGTTAATTGAGTACGAAATCTTAGTATTTACTAGCTTTAATCTATCTTCAAATTAATGTTCCAATATTCAAGCAGGCAATGTTAACCAAGAAAATTCTTAAGTTCTAATTTCAGTTTTCTGAAAACAATAGAAAAAGAATAGTAGATGAAAATGATAAATTCAATGTGAAGAGAATTTGTGAACCGATACATTTTCTCATATGCTACGTTGAACCAAGTCACTAGTATCTATTTGTATCGCTAATATATACAAGATATATATATTTCATGTAGTACAAATTATTTCTATGTGATATAAAATTAGTTTCTCATAACATGTTTTGTGGTGCTTCTCTTGATGGAGACAACTTCGAAAAAGAAATTTCTGAGTTACCAATTAATTTATTTTTCAAGAAATATAGAAATTAATTTTGAAATGAAGTTAGAAACCAGCGTATGCCGAATATAATTCAAGCAATCAACTTAATTAATTCCATCCTGAATCTTCTCTATCCAAGTCTGAGCATTTGATATAATTTTGATCAATTCATGCAAATTTGAAGGTTCAAATTATGATTATTCATCAAATTATTTATTGTCACATCAGCATAGGTATTATTCTTTATATAAACAAAGATATATACTGTATCAAGCAGTTTACTCTCTCACTTTTATAAGATGGTCTCTATATTATACTTGCTTCTTTTACTAAAATTACTAATCTAATTGTTAGAATACTCTTCGGAGTTCTAACTTTAGTCATATTTTTTCTTATTTTGTAGATCTTTAAGATTAAAATCTGTCAATATTTATGCATGCATGCAATGACTACAAGTAAGGCAAATTTTTTAGTTCTATTATTACATTGAGATATTAGTATTGTTGTTTATTATATTATAACAAATTAAATGTTTTGATATTATAACTAAATAAATATATAAAATTAATGAAGTAATTTTGATAAAAAAAAATGTTATGCAAAATTTTCAATTACGACACAACATTAGAAAACTTTTGAAGTTGATGAATTGATCGGGATTGGTTTGAAAGGAAGCAAAAAGGACCAATTGTTGATTTCGGTATTTGGTAAAAGCCGAATGTGTGGCTTTGTTATGTTGTGAAAGTGTGGAAACAATAGTTTTAATTTTTTTGTGCATTGCCGGTTTGTTTTATTTTCCAAAAAAGCACAACAATCGTTGTTAACTTTACTTCTTACAGAAAAATTATATGTCATGGAGGTCCTACTTAGGGGAAAATTTTACCAATGTAGTAATGAGCCCTAAATTCATACATTTCATTGGGATTCTTTGTTAGCCTTACTGACATATATTTTTTAATTTTGATATTGAAAAACAATTTTATTTGATGTCATGATCTAATTATGTGCTTTGAGTATTTGTTTATTTTGTAGATATAGGTTGATCAAATGACATTCAAGATATCAAAAGATCCAACATTAGATTTAGTGTTTATTGATTTTATCTAGAATCTTTTGTAAGTGAATTCTAATCTAATTTGATTCAAGTAAGTTTCTTAAAATATTGAAATTGAAGTAGAAATAAATCACTTGAAATGAATTAAAATCAAATGTTTTTCAAACAATATTTTCAAATGATTTTGACAAGTACAAGTTTTATAAAAATGAAATATTTTTTACTATAACAATCGATTCATAAAGAAAAGTTTTGAAAAATATTTTTACTAAAAGTTAGAATTTTTATTTGAATTGATTAGCTAATCGAGACCTGATTTCATAATGCTATGATTTGATTCATAAATCAATTCAATGATAAACTTCATTATGATCTTCATAAGTGAATCATTTTAAAATCAATTCATTAGTTGATAACCACTACGAATCAATTCACAAATCTATTCAAGGATAGAAAGTTAGTTATTTTTTGAAAGTCGGTTACAGCAACTATAATTAACCTTACTTCAAACCAATTTAGTTTTCACATTTTCTCATTTCTTCAAGTGCAAAATTTAGAGAGAATAAAGCTTTATCTAATTTACATCTACCTCATAAGATTTCATAATTCAAAGAATCTTGAATCAAAATTGAGAAGAATTTCACATTAGATGTTTGAAATATTCATCTCAAACTTTGGTATTATATTTCTTTACCTATTCTTGTTTTCTATTTTGGATTTGTAGGTTAATAGGAATCGGAGATACAAAGAAAGAGGTTGATTTTTCCTTTGCATCTTCTTAAGTTGTGAGGTTACTTACAGCTAGTTGAATGTGTATTGAATTCTTAGAATATCTCTAAGTTATAAGGTTGATCATAGTTTATTAAGATAAAAAAATTGTTGTATCTAAGTTAGCAAGAGCCCAACTAAATCTTGTGTTCTAGGTAGGCAAGAGCCTAGTTTAAATCTTATCATGTCTTGTGTTGTAATAGGTAGGCAAGAGCCCATTCAATGTCTTGTGTTATAAACTGGTGTGTCGAAGCCCAATTAATTCCTGTGGTGGTTAATAAAAGTGATCATTCGATTGATGATTGATCTAGTGGATGTAGACTTAAACTGCGATTTCAATTTAAGTTGAACCACTTTAAAATTTTGTGTTTTTATTGATTTTTATATTTCTACACATGTTATTTCTTCTGCACACAGGATTTTGGTTTATTGTTTCTAAACTCTAATATACATTTCTGTTGTTGATATCATTGCATTTTTGAATTCTATAATACTAAATTTTGCAATTCTGTTTAATTACTAATCTGGGTTAATCTTTCCTTGAAACTTAACATTTCATCTAATTAGTTACTTCAATATTATCTTAATTATCCAATAGAATTTTTTTGAAAAATCTTTGAAACAAAAATCCAATCTTAAAATCAAAGAGAGTATATATATTTTACATTTGTAAAAAAGGCAAGATCTTGATATTTTTTAGGAATGACATTCTTGATATTTATGATTTGTTTCAAATGAAATAAAATAAAAATAGAAGAATTTCATAGAAATTGGCTTGAAGTAATTAAGTGCTTCTTCTAATCTTCTCCTTAATTTTCCTTTATTTCTTTTTTCCTAAATAAACTTAAAATTTAAAAATTCATATCATTCAAGATAAAAAGAGCAATTAGGTATCTTAACTCTAATGTGTTGCTAAATATTTTAAACTCCAATGTGAATACATAGACAATATCTTCTACAAGATAATAAGATTCATCACATCTCAAGCACTATTTCTCTCCCTATGAGAAATTACTAGTTTTGAGTATGAAAATGGTGAGAATAATTGAAATAAACTAACAGTGCATTTGAATGGAATAATAATAAAAATTGAGGGCAAAACGTAACTACGCCCAAGCTAGTTAAGTTGAACTTTAGGATTTGTAATTTAGTTCATTTATTAAATGTAAAATAATAATTACTTTGCATGTGATAACCTTTTCTTAAAAAAATGGTTAGTACGTGCGAAAATATTTCTATACGCTGTAAAGAGTAGAAGAGAGAATGATTATGTGTAATGAACTATTGAAAAAATTTAAATGCACCCAAAAAGTAAATTTAAAAAAAATGAAAGATATAAACCATTTAACCGTTTTTATTATTTTTTAAAAGAAAAAAAGAACGTGCAGTGTATGACTTGGGCCAGGGGCCAATATTCTGAAAAAAAAAAAAAAAAAAAAGGTGACTAGTTGGCAGAATGGTCTCTATGGGTCCGGCCTGCGTTGTTTATGGTGAAGCTTATTGCATAGAGAACAAATGTGAGTGATACATGATGATGGTGATTGTTGTCCTTAACACCCCGTCGCTACTAGATAAATTATTTTCTCATTGTGTCTTCTGTTTGAAGAAGATCATATATTTTCTAATGTGTCTTTCGGATAAAAGTAGTAATCCTTAATTTTACGAGTACAAGAGATATGGAATATAAATATAGAATATTAAGATAATAAAAAATATTTTATTCATTTAATGTTATATATTAGAAATATAATAAAAATAATATCTATTATTTTAAATAAAAATTCATTTTTTATTATCATAGTACCATCTACTATTTTGTTAATAATAAGATAGAAAAACGAATTTTTTTTACTTATACATACATAAATAAAAAAAATTTAAAAAATATTTTTCAATTAAATGAACGGACTTTATTTTCACTATTTACTAATATAAAGGAATATGCATGAATTACACGGACATTATACCCCTGGAAAGAAAAGGAGATTACAAATTAAGAATGATAGTAGAAAATAAAAGAAGGGCCTACTGACAAATTGATTGAGATGGGACTTTGCCTTTTGACTTGTAATTGGTGAATTCACATTGTTGAATAAATGTACACTTCGGAAATTGCAGTTGCCATTCTTTTCCAAAAATTTGATGATGGCAGATGTCTTTGCAAGCTTTAAGCGGAACATAAGACCTTAGTATTTGTTTAAAATTCCTAAAAAATGGTGTAAGAGTCGGGAATAATCAAACATGAGACTCTTTACAATCTTATGAATATATAGAAGTCAAAATTATTGTCATCCCATCAAGACATGATTGTTGTTGACAAAAAGAGGGAATTCAAGCCAGGTACATATAACATCTTGAAATTTTCAAATTTTATTTACAACTAAAATGGTTTTTTGGAGAATTTGAAAAGGAAAATTTAAAATTTTTTGAGAATTTCAAAATTATAAATTTCAAGTTATGAAAAACCTAGAAATAGTAGAAATTGGTTATATGATTTTTAAAAATCCTTTGAAGATTAAAGAGTTGATCAAGAATGCTGAAAGAACAAAATTCATAATTTTGAGATTTTATTTCTAGAAAACTTCAGAAATTTAAAACAAAGGTTACAAATATTGAATAAGCATATAATTATAATCATTACGAAGTTGTTTAATTCAACTAATTTGTATTAATTTTATAATTTTTAGAAATTGATAAGTGTGTCAAATTTGAGGTCAAATAAAAAAAAAGGAAATAAGGAAGAGATTAACTTGTAAATAATGAGAAGTTGACTTATTTCTCTCCAAATACCCTCCTTTAGTTGGCTGTCTTATTTTATTAAGCTATTCCCACACACATAACCCATGCAAATTTTATTATATCTTCCTCAAGCTTCCTCTTTCCTACAACCTTCAATTCTCTCTCTTTAGGCGAACCCTTAATCTTGCTAATTATATTCTCAAATTTTTACTCTCGCATCCTTTCATCTTCCTTTTCGTTTTGATATTAAAATCTTATTGATTCACTGAGTAAAACTCAAGTTATCAATTTCTCAAAATTTCTATTACTATTCATGGTTTTGATATCTTGAAGCTTAAATATGTTACATATAGCTCTATCCATGATATAAGAATTATAATTTAATTATATACGATTAATTAATGAGAGAAATCTTTGAAAGAAGGATTGAAAGCTAATATGCTCTTATTTTGATCTTGAAGAGCATGAGAGATTATGTGAAAATAGTTGAAGTTTCTTGTGTTTCAGCTACTAAGATAAGTGATACTTACCACTCTTATGAATTATGATATGATTAATGAAATGGAATTTTGAGATTATGTGATGAAACTTGATGATTAAATGGATCTGTTGGAATAGTATTTAGTATGTGGTTGAAATAGCTGAGTTTGTGTTTGTTTAAGCTCCCAAAAACATGTGATGTTAAGATCTTATAGTGTGATATTGACTTATAAATAGTTTCCACTATTTGTTTTCCTTTTCTGTTGTTGGCATGCAAAATCTACTTATGCGAGTCGAATTGCACTATTTTGAATTAAATCCACAATCATGCTTGCAAAAATCTAATAGTTGTTTTTTATTGATTTGAAATGAATTTTGAATTAAAATTTTACATATCAAATCAATCTTCCATGCTCTATTTTTTTATTCTGATAGCGTTTGAAATTAGACTTCCCAAAAGTTTTTAAAATTTGGTAAGTAGACTCGCATTTATAACTACATTTGTTTGAGTTGAATTGGGCATTTTACAAATAAGTTTTCCGATTCTAATCATGATCATGCTCATTTTCTTTAATGATTGTAATTGCAATCTTGATTGCACTTTCTGCAAATTTCATATTGTTTAACTAATATCTACTTCTCCTAATTTTTATTCAAATTCCTTGAGTTACTCTCACGGTGAATTTGAATAATTCAAGCATAATAAATAGGAGACTATAAAAAAATGTAATTCATAAGTTAATATCCAAGAATTGAATTATTGTGCATGAAAAAACATCCAATCAATGAATCTATACACCAAGGTGATTATAAGACAAAAAAGTAGGAGGATAATAATGAATAATAGTGATTGTGGAAATGCATTTACTATGAGTAGTATTATGGTATAAAGTCTAATAACGTACACAAGATATTAAATACTATGTGATGTTATGATTGTTGTTGGAATTATAATCATTTAAAATAAATGATTATATGGCGTAAAGCTTATTTATGTATATGAGACATGAAATGATACACAAAGTTATGAATGAATGATGAAATATGATAATATGATATTGATGAGATATCTATTATGAGAATGGAATGATTGAATACCTAACAACCTTTGAGGCTTGATATGAGAATGATGGGTTAAGGTAGGAAATAATGAATCGGATCTTGGATCTATACATTCAAATATGGAGGAGGGGTATATGGTGGATGCTAGAGAGAAAGGGTCAGGTTTGTGTGGGATAAAGTGGGATCAGAGCAACAAGGAGGGTTATATTTGAATTATGGCTATGCACTACATGATTTATATTGTTGTTACATGAAATTTTGAAATATGATATCATGAAATTGAAATACATGATGAATTCGATATGTGAACATATGGCTATGAGAGCCAGAATTAGCCTAGAATGGCCTAATGTGTTAAGAAATGCATATGGTGAATTACCTCAGTGGTTAAGTCTTTGAAAACCCTATAATCCTTTGCGAAAGATGATATAAGTACCGGTTATTTGTTGGTGATACGGATACATGTGTATATATGCCTTTGCTGTGTGATGAATTCATATGTTTGGTACATATCTATCTTATAAGCCCAGATTCATTATCTATAGATTGTTTTTTAAATACTCAAGAATTAGTTTCCAATCCCTCTACGAACAAGTAAGATAGATAGCAATCTGATGGAAATTATGGCTGATACATTAACCACCACAGTTGATAGTCCTATAGGCACATATAAAATCAAGATCCATTATATAATAATTATGAACATAGATGGTTGCGAAGTATTACATAAAGTAGAGATCATTCCTCTACAACCCCCAAACATGTTATTAATGATGGTATGGGTTAGTTTGATCCTTATAGGATCTACCAACTAAGTTCCTTTTTGTTTACCTTTTGAAAATGTACATAGCATGGTCATAGTATACTAGGGACATAGTTAGTCTAACCTATACTTTTAGATCCTTACAAGTTATAGGTTAAACTAATTTTGTTTTGTCAAGTCCCTAAAAGGATATAAGGTGTTATGGAAGAATGACTTATAATATTGACTAAGAGGATGTATAGAAATTTTAGGAAGGTGTAGAAAAGTTAAAATATCGTTGGAAAGATACATGTGCCTTAATGGATAATGTCTCTGTACGTTACGTAAGTTTAAGTATATATAGCATATTAGTAGTTTCTAGTACCACAAGTTTAATCTCTTGTTCAAAGAAAAAAAAATTAACTCAAATCCTCTAGATTATGGCCATTTTGAGAAAAGTTAGGATGTGAAATAATAATAAAAACCAAATTAAAAAGCCAATGATTATTAATGGGTGAATTGATGTTCATGTCGGTCATGATGAAAGTTTAAGGGTTATGATAGTACAAATCACTCAATGTGAACTGAAATTATAATTGAAGGGAGTAAATGGAGGAAGTGGATCAAAACTGAAGGCTACCTTTTTGAGTGACCACAATAAGGAGAATTAAAGTTGAAGGTAGTCATTTCATATTTTCTCACTTGGTTCATACGTGTTATTTATAATAACATCTATAATGCATGAATTCATCTACTTAAATGAAGTAACAAAATACATGAATCAAGGCAACAGGTCCTCTCTAAGAACAAGTATAAGAATGAATATTATTTTCCTTGCATCATTATGTATTTTGTTCTTCAACTTAATAAATAAACCTTACATTTATTCAGGGTCCAACAAAATTGTTATACTCAAATATAAATGTGTAGAGATAACAATACTAAGTTTCATTATAAATGATATATATGTATGATATCAAATTTACAAGATGGAGCCAAGTCTCATTCGTAACTTTTTTGATGGCATCTCCTTCTACTATTGAGATTGTTTACCTTTAAAAATTTTAATTTCACCTAGCACTAATTGAAAATCTTCCTGAGTCTTTAACTTCGATCACTTCTGCTCTTCATGGTTCATTGACTCTCTCTTGATCTACCATGAGCCTATTCCCGAGATAAAATAACCAATCTCATTTTGATGTACTTGTTTCATATCTTGACAATTAACATTATTGCCTTCCAACAAACCCAGGCTACTTTGTCTTGATTAAACCATCTTGTTACTTGAATTAGACTTTTCTTGGCTTAAAGTTGTATCAATAACCTCCTTTTCTTTCAACTATAGAATAATCTGTTGGCAACCTATACCCAGGAATTTAGGAATCCATCAGATGGATTAATACATGAAATTTTTGGAGTTCTATGATAAGTAAGGTTTTCATGCCTTTGCAAAGTATGATATATACATCCAATATTTATTTTGCCAGATGATTGATGTCTTTCTACGAAAAATAGATACTTGTTCCACTAGATTAGAATTGTTCTAACTAAATTGTCGATTAGCCATCACCCTATTTTTTACCACTGCATTACTTTCATATCTAAACCCTACCTTTTTCATTTGATAAATCCATAATCGACTCTATTAGATCCAAATTGTGTTTAACAAGAGGGGCACACATCTGGTTGCCAAATTTCCAAAATTTGTCAACCTTTGTAGAAGAAACTCTTAGATTCAGATATTTTAAAGTTTTTCAAAATAGAAATGAATCCAAATTTTATCATTTGTCCTCATAACCCAAATTCCGAAAGGAAAAGGACTAAAAATATTCAGCTTGATTCGTAACTAAGGGAAAAATCTCACTAAGCATTCATTATAATTTGGGATGTCCACATCCACTAGTTAATCTATTGCTTGACTATCTTGCAAACATTATAATCATCCATATACTCAAGAGGAAGATTATGTATTTGAACCCAGAATTCAACTAATTTAAAATCAATCTTATTAATGCCTAACTCTTGATTCTAAATTTTCACATTGAAAAGATGGCCTAGAATATTCCATGGTAAGTTGGATAAAGTTTCATTTGCTCTCTCCATGAAATTAAAATTTATCATATATATACTTGGCCTTCCATCTCTGATTAAGAAAGAAATAGCTAGATTCTGACTTTTACAATTCATACCTTTTACAACTTGTCAATTGAGAACTTTGGAATAGCAAACCCTTCTAACAATGATTGTCCCTTGAGACATATTTTGATGTGAAAAGATAAAATCCACACAGTCCTTTGATGCATCTTGTTCTGAAAGACTTGTAGCATAATGAATTTTTTCTTTTGCCATATATACCTTGTTGATTTCCTAGCTTATACTTTAGCTTGATTGAAATTGCTTATCGTAGAAACATAAATTAAAATAAAGATATTGCTACAACCAATTCCTGGAAATCACTTACTCGTAAGAACCATTCCTTTCTCTAACATGAATTTACTTACTTATGAAGTTGTCTTGTTTTCTGGCTATTACTATTACTAAGATGTTTTAAATGTAGGATCATTCTTGAGAACTATTTCAGTCACAATCCATTCATAGAATGTAAACAAGAACTGACCAATGCACCATGCTTACCATAGATCATTCAACTCCAACATGGAGTTATAATTCTCTACCATAGAATGAATTAGAAAAAGCTTCCTTTACAAATGAAACCATATAGCAAAATTGCCAATATAATGTATCTAAATCAGGTATAATAACTGTAAGAAAATGGAGAACTACGAATTGATATCCTAAAATTAGGAATCAAGAAATGAATATACATAGAAATGGGAACAAGAACCATAAAAGTTTTCTATGAGAGAAGTTTAGATTTCCCAAAATAAAAAGATTAAAGTCCAACTACATTCTTAATGTGTGAAATATATATATATATATATTATGTATATATCTACATGCAATATTTGATAACTCAAATCCGTAAACACTACTTATTTAAGCAATTAGTTAGGTGGTGATTTAGTAGTGAAGAGTTTGGGTAGTATGCTGAAGGTCTTAAGTTTGAGCATCCTCACCATCAATGTAAAAGAAATAAAACACTAACAAAGCCCAAAATAAACTTAATGGGTTGTGGCAAACTGACCAATCCTGAAAAAAGGTTGGCTGACCACAAGCAGGCCGTCTTGCCTCTGCATAAGACCCTTTCCTCAGGTGAAGCACAATCATTCAACTACAACCTGATATTGTTGATTAACTTAAGCCATTGCAACAAGATGCCTAGAATGGCTTTATGTTGGTTGACCAGATGAAGGTTCAATGATTACCCTCAGTTGATTAAGCAACCTAATGATGTTCCGCCTTATGCTACGCATTAAGGATCATGCATGGGTGATCGCATTCCCTAAAATGTGGAGCAAGATTCTTGCTTCATAATTAACACATTGTTAATGCATTACCACACATCGCTCACTTCAAGGGCATAATCGATAATATAAACAACCCCTATATAAGGATTTTAAGTAAACTTCTATAGAGGAGGATTATGAATATACTTACAAAAAATACGTTAGACTGACTTGAGGGAGTGTTCTAGTTAGACCACTTTCATTATGCATGCTGACCATGTTCTTTGCATAAAGTGTTTCTTAACCATGGACTATCATGTACGTTGACCCACTTAAGTTAGGAAGTTTCATTTGGCATAGTTTGTAAGCTTTCTTAGGCCACCAAAATGACATGATGCTCCTACTCCACACGTGTGCCATCATCCTCTGAGTTCATCACATAGGGGTACAAAAAAACACCACTGAGATCAAATGGCAGAAGAAGCATGATGAATAACCATCAAAGTTAAGCATGACAGTTTGGCTCAACAAGATTGCTAGCTATAAGCAGTGTTAGATGCCCTTCGTCAAACATAAGTTCTACCATTTTTACATTTGCCACTCCCATGATCGCTAAGTCTCATTCTCATATAAAGAAACCCTATTTTAGGGCAAGTCCCACTTACCTTACTCCCACCATCTCCGTCTGCCCTCATCCTTCTAACTAATCCATCCTATGGATGGCATGTCCTTTAACATGACAAACCTCTCATCCCAACCACTTCTGTTTTGATGTTCCTAATGGCCAACCAAATATAGATCATTCAACACTAACATGAAGTTATAATTCTCTATCTTTAAGGGATCTGTATGGGAGTAGATCTCCCAAAGTCTTCTTTATCCCTTTCCATCACGAAAATCCTATCTTGCGAGTCTGATAGGATGCTATATTGCTCGTGGTGATCTGGATGGTGAGGTCACTCACTTTTGGGCCCTTTGGACTTCCTCGTGTTCCATTTAGCAAAGTGATCACCCTAGTCCACATTGCCCTTCTTCTTACTGTGAGAGGAGCCATCCTTTTCATCCTTCTTGTCAGATTTTCCTAAGCCAAAAGTCTCTTCCCACTTGATTTGCTTCATAGTTCACTCATAAAACTTTGTAAGATCCATTACCGAGGACTTGCACAAACTTTTGTACAACTTTCCATCTTTGTGGAGTCCTGTGGAGATCATTGCCAACATGGTTTTTTCATATGGATTCTCCACTAAATTGGCTTCTAGCTTGAACCTAGCGATGTAGTCCTTCAACAACTTATGCTTGCACTAAAAGATCATGGCAAGATGGTAGGGGGCATAAGCTATCTCTTCAACGCTTGATATTGGCTAATGAACTTCTGTTAGCAATCTTCCTAATTGCGAATTGAGCAAGCTGGGAGGCTTTCGAACCAAGTTTGAGGCACACCTCCCAACATGGCCAAGAAAACTTGACATTTGACCAGGGGATTAGCCGTTTGCAAGTTCATCTAAACATTGAACTTGTCCAGATAGTTGTACGAATCAGAGTCCCCTTTGTACAACGAAATCAGGAGGACTATGAGCTTGAAGAGGAGAGTCTAAGCCTCGATTTTCTTGGAGAGTGGTGAGCTTTCTTCATAGCAAGCTCAGTCATTCAGAGCTCAGAGGTGTTCCTCCAGCCAGATCATTTTTTGAAATAATTCTTCAACCAATAGGTCTCACACCCCAAATTGCTGATTGGAAGATTGCTGATTCTTTGGTCCTTATGGCTGTGAGAACTGTGACTTGGAGTTTGCTCTTGTGAGCAATGAGCTGGGGAATTTTCTTGATTAGCGTTGCTTGAACATCTAACTTGCTGTTGCTGGTGAACATTCACAAGTGCAGCAACTTCAACCTACTTCTGCACACTTTGTGCTAATGTCGTGACTGCTCTAATCAGTTTTCCCATCATATTTTCTAGTTTTTCCTTATGTTGGACCCAAATCTGCACTCCATCAATGCCATTGGCAATGGCAACAGATTGAACAAAATTGGCTGGGGACAAGCCAGTGGTAGCACTGATGACGAGAGCAGTGAAGGAGTCTGTCATAGACATATAATCTTCTAGGGGATTAAGTAATGTGTTTGAAGCTCTGGTGGCTCTTCCCTTGACCATTGTAGCTGAAAACAAACTAGAAAATAGATGAGATCCCCACAAATGACACCAAAATGTTGATGGTGGATTTTGATTTTGGCCCAAACTCCAGCCAACGGTGTATTCTTTTCGAATCTCAAATTGTACTCTGGTTGTAAATACAGTAAATGAATGCAGAAAGCGAGAAGAAGAAGACGAGCAGTAAAGAACATAGAGCTTTTTAACGTGGTTCAGCCAAATCTAGACAGAACTAGACCCTACATCCATGGTAATGTATTGATCTAAGAGTATTTTTACAAAGTTTTAGGAGAATGGCTTTCTCTCTTCTTTCACATTCATCTCCTTCTTTCTATTTATAAAGGAGAGGAGGTTACAACTATAATTTTACATATAGTAAATCTATTACATCAAATATTTAATGTACAAGATAGGGTGGACAGACTAAGATTCTATAAGTCGACTTTTACAGATTGCCTCCTACAAGTAGGCCCATGTGTCTGCTGGGCAATACATACGCTAGTCTCCTACTTAACGAGCTCTTGAGTTAGTGGTCAAAATTTGCAAGCCAGATTCTTTGGCCTAGGGGAGCTATTATCTTTGAGGTAGTGAGGCCGAGCTTGAGCAAGGGAGGTCGCTAGTGGTGCAAGCTGTATCTTAGCGCTCTAGGCATCCTAGCGAATAGAGGTTCTATAGAGCTTGGGCCACTTGCCAGCCCATTAAGGATATTCTAGATTTCAACTATAACATATATATACATAAGGAAATACTTAGTAACCGAATTAACTATATATTACAGGTACTAGTACATGTTTTAATACAAGTATAGCATCCATGGGTTCCATGTCAAAATTCTTTCAATTTTAAAAGTTTGGTCGTTGATCACACACTTTACAAATAGGGGTAAATGGTAAATGATCCAAAGTTCAAGCCCTTCAAGGGATTCGTTGCATGTTGCTCGATTTTGTGCAAAGTTTAGACTATTTCAGATGATTAGAAATCATGTATGGTTAATATCATCCCCAACATGCAATGATGCAAATAAAAGGTCTGGCAATAACAACATAATCAAAAACATTCAACTCAAAATTTTAAGCCTGTGACTTAAGATAGGGATTTAAGAATTCAAATTCAGTCTCCATCCTAAAGAATTTGAAGAACACTTAAGAGAAAAATTAAAATGCTATTTAACATGTTGAATGTTGGAACACAATTGTAGAAAGTAGAAGATAAATTTAATGAGTAAAAAGCAAAGCAATGAATGAATGAACCACCTCCCATCAATAAGGATTAAGACTCTGTTATTCAACTGAGATATTGATGACTCTATTGCATCTTTTGTCTTGAAAATGACAAGTGCTCTACCTGTCTATAGATGGGGAAAAAATCAGTTGATCAAATGAATTGGCACAAAAGATCTCATAAAGAGAATGATGGGTTTGAGTTTTTGTAGCACATCAAAGAAAAACCAGAACTTTGAAATGTAGCATTTAGCTGATCAATAAATACAGAGAGAAGCCTACAAATACCATAATATGGATTCAAAGTTGTAGTCCATTCTATCATCCTTGCCTCAACCTTCTCTTTGAATATATGCCAAACAAGATCCTGTAGAGAAAAAGAAAATTTATAAGAAATAAGAAAACTTGAAACAAAGATCAGATTCATATGAAATCCAAAACTTACTGCTTATTTGGGAAGTTTAATCTAAGTAAGAAAAAGTAAGTTGGTGGTAGACTTAAACATAAATACCTCTACTTCATATGAAGTGTAGGATGGATCCTGATTATTCAGTAATACCAGAGTGTCATTCTTTTCAACTTTTATAGTTGTTCCTCCCAAGGCTATGAAGAAACCATAGGAAAATATGAATAAATATTGGTTAGCCTTTTTTTCCATTAATGAAAGTAATGCTACAAGAATGTTTACCTCTCAACCATTGTGACAAGTGCAAAAATTGTAACTAAAGGACCTCACAGAATAGTGATATAATAAAAAAAAACCAAGATATTAGCAAACTAGAGAACATCACATATAAATTAATTCCTTTAAGTGAATATAATTTAATTTATGCCAGCAACCTGACAGCAAACTGAAGCAAAAGTCATTGAATCAGTATCAACTATATACTGCCAGATTATTTTTCTAACATAATTTTCAAAGGAAAAACAATTATTTTCTCAAGGAAGCATTTTGCGGGACAAATCACAAACCCAATAAAATTACTTGAAAATGATCAAACACTAACCAGGAATTCACAATAGATAGAAAGAAAACTCACCATTAACTTAAACCACCTTCTTTTCTTCTGCAACCATGAAAATTCAGGAAGAAAAAGGGTTAAGAGAGTGATTCATGTAGAAAAAGAAAACTGCAAGTATGTATAGTAGTTTGTGAATTCTAGTCTTTGCCACCAAAACTATATTAATCTTTTATGTCAATACAACAATACACCAATAAATAAGATAATAGTGGTGTATTTAATTTGTCTTCTCTAGGAAGCTGCAATTAAAATATGAGTACAAGCTTAAAACTTATAGCATTTGGCCTTTCAGCAACCTCCGTAGTTTTGCCACTGCTTTTGACTACTTCAACTAGCCCAACCTGATGAGCTACTTCATTAAGGGCCTTAGATCTCTTCTCATCGAAATCCTTTTCCACAATGGAGCCCATGGACAACTTCTGCTCTATGATCTTCCTCTTCTTATATGGAAAAGAATGTAATGTGTTCTTTGTCAATAAAATCTAAGATGTTTTCACTTTAACTTTATCTTCAACTTGATAATGTGACATATTGGAAGAATCAGTCCTCTTCTTAATAACAATTTTAGGCCTTGATGTGGGGTTGTTGTTTGATAGGCAAACTTTGTCACCAAGATTAGTTGTAGCTTTATTTGATTCTACACAAGAAACATATAGGTTAATCCATCTGATAAGCACCAAAAGAAAAAGATAGGCCTTTTAAAAAATCACCTTCCAGCAATTGCTTTAGTCCACAGTCAAACTTGCCATCATCAACCTTTTCTACAAGTTGGTCTAATTTGGAAGACAAACCTAATTTTCCAATTGACTCTTTTATATTTGTCCCAACATATATGTTTATCTTTTTTCCTGTTAAAGAAGTGTTCCACTGTAGAACAATAACAACAAAATTAACTTAAGGTAGCCAAATTATCTAGGAACACTAATTGATAGCCAGAGTATCTACATGAAGATATTCATTAAAATAAAAACAAATAAAAGGACAACCAACCTTTAATTCCACCAATCTCTTTAGCAAGTTTATCTACTATTGCAAGCATTCCAACATCAAAGGCACAGTTGAAAAGGAAATCAGTCATGTTTAACTCTACTTCAGATGGTGCAGGACTTCTCTTATCTTTTGAAGTGCATATGACTCAGCATTTTCCCATAATTGCTTCCCGGGAATGAATTTTGTTTGTGGTCAAGATCACATCAACATACCTTTTTCAAAAATGATGAAGCACTTTTCAACTATACATGCATTTTAAAATAGTTACACAAATTTATTATACAACAACACTTCCTTGTCCAAAAAGTGAACAAGTTTACATTAGTAGAAAATAATACTACCATTTCTAAGTTAGAAATTTCACAAGAGGAAATCAAACTCACACAATATAGCTTGCCCTTATATTTATAAAAGTGCTTAAAACAAGAAGTCACAAGACATACTACTCATGCTAGAGTGCTATTGTCTCATACTACTTATGATGTGTTTTCCCTTTGTAGTTGGAAGGGAAGAATACCGATTATACCCAGGACTTACTGTGCAGAATGACTGTGTTCAATCAATGACTATGTGACACAAAATGTCAAAATCAATAAATACACTATAATTTCACAAATTGTTCCCTCATGATACTATTTATTCACATTATTTTGAATTTATATCAAGTTTATTAAGAAAATAGCATAAATAATGCTAAAAATACTATTTGTATTTATTTGCACTGTAATTTTTTATAAAGTAACTATTCATAAAATTATAATCAATTTATCTAGACTTAATTTTTATGTATTACATTGGTGTAATTTTTTTCTTGAGGTAACGTAAATATGTTTTTATGCATTATTTAGATTGATTTGCTCCAAAAAAAATTACATAATTTTACATAAATGATAATTATCTTAAAGCATATTGGCTAAGCATCCATGAAGTGGACATTAGACACTTAAAAAAAAAAATACCAATCAACTAGACTAAAATATTTTTTTAAAATTTAAATCAAAGGTGGATCTCAACTCCTTCCACTAACGAGTCACCACCGTCTTTTGCGATTTGCTAACTTGTAAGCAACACTGGCTTCATGTACTTGTGATGTAGTCATCTTGAGATTGATTAAGAAATTTATAACTTTTTTGGCAAAATGAGCTTTATCTTTGTTGTTGATTTGACTATAGTTACTAGCTTCAACTGGTTTTCTTTGAATCAATGAAGTTTTTCTAACAATTCTACAATTTTTGACTCAAATGTCATATTTTGCTTCAAATTGCTCTCAAAGTATTCCTAGTCTTAGTAGTTTGTCTAGAAAATTGAACTAGTTATTCTTTTTTTTATGACATTTCTTGAAGAGTTTTTTTAACAGCAAACACAATCTTTGACCTTGTCCTAGAGAAACAATAGTTGTTCTTGGAAGTTTAGAATAAAAGACTTTAGGCCAATGGTGACTTTAGCTTTAGAAATACCTTGCAGAATCTATAAGGAAGAGGAAGACTAAAGAGCATTATGTTGCAGACATTTGAGATAACAACCTTTAAGTTGTTTTGCAAGATAGCATTAAGAGTTTGGATGGCATGATTTATTTTTTCCTGCCCATCATTCTTTGCTTTAAAAGCAAAGGCAAGTTCATTTGACTTAGCCTCAAAAACAAACATTGAAAAAGCCCCATCTTTTTCTAATAGCAACAATTCCAAAGTTGCTATTACTTCATCTACCTCATCCAACCGTTAAGGTGTATTGACATTGGGTAGCTCGGTTTCTTGACAAGGAGATTTAGGAAAAAAAAAGGATTCAAGTATTTGCTCTAATAGGGCAACATGATAACCAAGAAGTGTTACTGCAGGACCTTTGGTGAAATCTTAGGGCCCAAAATGTGTCGACTTATATTTTTATTTGGTCATATGAAAGACACAACATCAGTACTGAATGGTTGTTGACCCTGAAAAGAAGTGCTAAAAAAAAATATGTTAGCATATAAATAAGGAAGTAAAGCAGTTGATATTTTAAATAAATGATTTGACCTAGACATAAGCAAGGTTCAAGGATAAGATGGATAAAGTGCTAGCGGGTTCCACTACAATTGGCTTCGAATGAGATACAATGCCAATCAAATTTTGATCCTATATAGAGAATGTCAATATTTGAAATAATAAAAAAAAAAAAGGGTTGAGATTGGTCGAGAATACCTTTAACTAAGCTATATCTTGGATAGCTAAAAGGATCAATTGTGGGGTTGGTTAAGAAGGAAGTTCGGACAAAGTACATTCAGAAATCATACTTTTAGCTCCCTTTAGTTTGATAATCCTCTTTTTTTTTTTTTCTTTTTTAGGTCATTCAACCTTTTCTTTATCTATCATTTCTTTTTCAACTACCTAAGTGTTGGCTGATCCAAATTGGATCTTTTGCTAATACTTTCTTTTCTTTTTTGGTGCTATTGGCTCATCATCCAAAAATGTAGTGTTTATTTTATCATGTTTCCTTTGTACCTCTTTGACTATGGTCTCGTTGCATCATCTACTTGGGATATGCTGGGAATCTTCATAGGCATAATAACATCTAAAAATAGCTAAAATAAAGGTTAGCATATGCAAGTTGAGATAAAGCATAAAAATCAAATAAATTACTTAAAGAATTCATCACATAAGCTACTAATAATTGACTAATGTCAAAATAAATGAAAAATGATAGGCAACAGTGACATTAGGGTTAAAAGTTAGTATGATTAGTTTGGCCAAACTAAATGGAACATTAGGCAAAGGAATAGGTTTCAATTTAAAAGGAGGAATGTCTATCTTTATTAGCGAGTTTTTGCTATAGGTTGTCCACTAGGATCAATGACGACATTCATAATATGCATTTTTTTTTGTTGTTAAGGGTTTTCTCAACCTCAGTGGTCATATACTTTAAGTGTTTATGATTATACTGGACTTTATTATACTTTTCAAAGATCATTATTTTTGCACTGTGCATACCTACTATTTTTGTCTAAGCCTTCACAATTGGTATTGTCAGACAACAAGAAAGCTTGTTAGAAATTGGTGCATCAAAATACAAGTGGGTTTTAGATAACCACCATTCTGAGAACAACACTGTACATACAAGACATGTGGAAAATTGTGTAGCTCAAATTGTGCTTGCATGATGACATTGGAGTCCTCAACTTTAGAACAATCGAAAGGTTTCAAAGTCTTCCCCTAAAACTATTTATCTAAGAGTATGACTAGATATCCTTGTACGAAGCCATGTTGACAAGCCAAGATGTTTGGCAGAAGGAGTGTGACCTTCAAAGATGACTTATGAGGAAGACCAAAGAATAGATATTGAGGACACAAGAATTTGGATCAAATTTCAACACTTTAAGGGTCAAATGGATTTGGATCAGAAGTGAACCAAACTGGGCCATAAGACCATATGATAAATTTTTAAATTTTGAGTTGAAATTTTTTGAAAAATGGAAATTTCCTTATAAGGTCACAGTAAACCATAGTTAAAAAAAATCTAAAAGGGTCTTTCTAAATTAGAAATGAAATCATGATCCCTAAGGTGGTCAATAGTCAAATTAATGTTTTCAAAGAGATTAGCTAACACAAAAGGATCCTGAGTCAAATATCGACCTTCATGAAATAAAATGGCTAAAGGCAAAAAGGAGAAAGCAATTTTCAAGGATGAAACAGAATAAAGATGTTTATAGAGCCAATAAAGAAGAAAGTGATATGTTTGAAACAGGCATGAGTTATTGAAAGTTTTTGGTTAGAGGGGAAGAGTACAGGTGAGATGGTTTCACCATTTGGCCTCAAGCCAAATATAGCGGTGATGTCAAAGAAAGAAGGGTCAATCATGCCATAAGAGACTTGAAGTCTATTGGCAAAAGGAGACCAAAAATATAGAGCAACCTTGATTGTTAGAGAAATACATTTCAAAGAAAATCTAGATAGTTGGGCTATGTAAAAAATGCCGAATCCTTTCCACAGATGTTCTTTTTTTTTTTTTACTTGAATTCAATCTAACCAATTTAAATAGGCTAAGGTAGGGCTTGGAAAATTCCTAAAAACCCTAACAGTGTTAGATACCCATGAAATGACAAGAATAGACTTGGATAACACTAAAGGCTTATGTAGAAACAAGAAATTTATGTCTGGTTTCCCTTTAGAAAAAGGGCCTAGAAAAAAAATTGGCAATTCATTCTTGCCAATGTAAAACTCAATGGAAGGGATGAATACCTTAAACTAAAGAATGGAAAGTATTTTTTAACAAGGATCCAGAGCTTTAATGGCTCCAAATCCTTGGGAGGAAGAGCTTGAAGTAGTGACCATAGTTTATTTGGAATGTGGGTTTGAAGATTAAAGGAGGAAGAGCAGGTGTACATGTAGCAAAAGGGCTTCAGGAAACTTGAATAGTCTAAGAAAAGGGAAACGAAGTGAAGTTTGAGGATTCAAAATGCTCTTAAAAAGGTAAAGAAAAGGATTATTCCTTTTTAACCTCAAAAAGGTGCAAATAAATAGTTTTGATTATCCAGAAACATAACTGTCATTGTTACTTATTGCTGAACACACAAACTTTTAAAAAGGTAAAGAAAAGGATGATTCCTTTTTGGAACCTTGAAAAGGTGCAAATAAATAGTTTTGATTATCCAGAATCATAGTTGTCATTATTACTTATTGAAGAGCATGCAAAACCATTAGTTTATGGTTCTATGTGTCACGGAGCAATTCAAAGGTCAAGGTTTTGGTTAGGCAATTGATTACTTGAACTAGGAATGTGAGATCATAGTTTAGCTTGATATTTATGATTAGAATGAAATTTCTGATATGTCAAAATTATAACTTGGAATTTCAACAATCAAACCAAACTAAAAGTCTTTGTTAGCCATCTGATTTGGTATCGATTGATTGCATACTAAGAGTCAAAAGAAACTAGCTAGCATGATGCAATCAGGCAGTTACAAATATATTTGAAGTAAATGCATGTGTCAAGCACATGAGGAACAATGACTTTACAGTTATCTCATTAGTTTTATTTTGAATTTTTATCTTTTCTTTTTAGGAGCACACATCCATTTTTATAGGAGCTAGTTTTCATGAGTGATTATTTGAAGAAAGTTGTTCATGGTCCTTATAAATAGTGCATTAATGCACTAAGAGGATAATTTTCAATATGTTTGCCACTTAACTTACCAAAACACTCTCTATTACTACCAAATTTTTTACTTTTAGCAAAGGCCAAAAATCGTTGCCTAAAGTCTGAAAATTATTGCCTATAAGAATAGGCAATGGTTTTTAGTCATGCTCTTATCAAGCATTGCCTATTCTTTTAGGCAATGATTTTTTTGGAGTTTCTGGCAATAGCTAAGGACAGCTAAGAAAATCATTGCCTATTGTTCAGTTATAGGCAATGATTTTTTCATTTTTATTTGGCAACAATTTATCACTATTGATAGAATAAACAACAGTTAACAACAAATAAAAAAACTATTGCCTATTGGCAGCAATAGGTAATAGTTTCTCACCTTTGTCAAATAAAAATGAAAAAATCATTGCTTATTATTCATTTATAGAAAACAGTTGATAAAAAGACCATTGCGTATTGTTTAGTTCAAGGCAATGGTCCTCTTCTTTAATAGTAGATATTAGATTATTTTCTCATGGTGTCACTGTGAGGCTCATCCTTTCCAGCCACTTCGGTCTACTTTCTTTGAATCCTTTGTACTCAGTGGGGAGCCAGAAAAGAGTTCTGAACTAAGGAGGGTGGCAAGGGAAAGAGTTGAAAAGTAAGAAAACTCACTGACCCTTGTGCTAACTAGGGCTTTCTTCTGCAGTGCCAATCTTTCTTCTAGAAGATAGGCTAGATTGACTCATATCTTAATTCCCTTGATGTAAAATGCACGTCATTGAGGCTTTTTAATGAGTAAATCTTTCTTCATGACTCTTGCATGTTGCATTATGCTATATGTTTTGTTTTAATGTATATGGTAGCACAAATTTGCTATAAATCATAGCTGAATGAAATGCTCAGGTAGCTAATCAGTCATGTTTTCTAATTAATAATGAATGTGAAAGCCTTAAGTCCCTTGGACTGTAACAAGAAAATCATTCCTATAGGTCACATGATAGTTGTGTCTTAATGGAAAGCATATAAGATTTAAAAACAATGTGTTATATGCAAGCTACGAGCGATATTTTGCATGAGAGTTATAAATCATTAAGTCGCATGAAAGCTGCGACTGACAAATTGTGCCACAAAGATTTCATTGCTTAGGAAATTGAGTTTATTTTAGTGTTTCCACGCCTCAATGAGCATGCAGCTTTACTAAAATTGTAAGTTTATTTGTAACATCTCTATGCCTCAGCAAGCCCGTAGCTCTATTAGAATTGTGAGTATATTTTGAGCATCTCCACGCCTCAATCAAACCAGAGGTCATGGTTAGATAATCAGTATTGGATACTGGAATGAGCTCTGAGGGCTTCAGCTCAAAAGCTGGTAATAGAGTACTAGAATGAGCTCTAAGGGGCCTCAACTAGAAAGCTGGCAATAGAGTAAGGTCACATGAGAGCTACACCTTTGAGAAATATAAATGCCCAGGTCACATACGAGCTGCGCCCTGGCAATTTTTGCTACTTAATGAGTGGTTGATCTTGCTAGTGTCAAGGATAATTTGCTTTCATCATGATATTTGGCTGAGAATTTACTCAAGAATCAATATAGAAAGTCAAAAATACTTTCATTAACTTTTGAAATACATTTTAGCATTAGTAAATGGTCCTTATTGTATGGGCCTCTTCTCGCCCAGGGTCCCGTTGGGAGTGCTCAGATCGTTGGACTAAAGGCTACACCATGTAATCTTGTAAGCGACCTTTCCAGATCAAGCCTTTAATAGTGTCCCTAAGTTCCTGACAATTTGAGGTGCCGTGCTTGACCTTGTTGTGATAGGCATAAAACTATTGCTTGTTTCTTTACTTATAAAGGACCCTTATGGGATTAGGTCTCTTAAGGTCTTCTCTTTCCCTTTTTGCAATGAAAATCCTGTCCCGGGAGTCTGGCAGGATGCTATACTACTCACAGTGGCCTGGATGCTAAGGTTGCTCTCCTTTGGGCCTTTTAGACTTCATCACAGCCCACTCACCAAAGTGGTCATTGATAACACAAGATTTGACACATTTATTTGCCCTCATACTTAGCATTTTAAAAGCCAAAATGTCATGTTTCTAGCTGTGTTAATATGTATTTGTGATTTGGTGTCAATTAGTTCATTAGGAGAAATTCTGCA
Source organism: Saraca asoca (assembly GCA_026873985.1). Lineage (NCBI taxonomy): Eukaryota > Viridiplantae > Streptophyta > Magnoliopsida > Fabales > Fabaceae > Saraca > Saraca asoca. The sequence goes on from JANHAO010004070.1 coordinate 24,114, forward strand.
TAATTTGCCTCTCTTAAGCAGTTTCTGTAATTCTTGCATAACTTGAGCTATAATTATCCAATTGATGTGATTCTTATCTTTTAGGAAAGATAAGAGATATCTATACAACTTTGATGAAGACTGCAAGAGCTGAGTCCATCATTTGGTTATCTGAATTTGGAGATGAAGTTACTGCCAGAATACTAGAATACTGTCTCTCGGGCTCATGCTTTCAACAAACCATATCTTGAGCTATAGAGATCCAAATGAGTTGAAACCACAACTTTCATGAAGACTTCCCGAGCTAAAAATGTCAATATGGGCATCAAATATTGGCTGTAAATCGGAGGTAGATCTACTAAAATTGGGCTGATGCAGAATGGTTTTTAAAGCCCGAAATTTACATGGATCCAAAGCCCATTGCACCACCCTTTGCTCCAACCCGACTTCAGCTAGATGGAGACACAAAAGAAGAAGAAAAAGGGTGGGAATGCAGTCTACAAAGGTGGCCAACATGTCAGGGCAGAGCAGCTAACTTAGACAGCTACATGTCTACCTATTCACACTAGTTTCTCTCCTTTTCTTTTGTACCCGGGTAGCTCACTTTGTGGAGGACTTTTTGCTGCACTTTTAGCTTAGTTTTTCCTTGTTTTTCTTTGTGTTATTTTTGTGAGGGCAGAGCAAGATTTTGATCCCCTCCTATCTGTATTTTCGGCCTCCAAATGGAAGGCTAATCTTGCAACCAAACTAAGGGATGCTACTTGAAGTTAATGCTGAGATTTTGGTTTGTCATTACATTCAATTTGTGAGTTATTTCTCT